>JABXWE010027963.1:0-12648 GCA_014611495.1 Limonius californicus
ATATATATATATATATATATATATATATATATATATATATTGCTGTGTTTTATTCCTTCACAATAATAATAATTTTCGCCCCACGTTGGCAGCGACAAACAGTTGCTGTGTAATAAAAGTCATGGTAAAAAAAAACTTATGCCAACCGCTCAAGCACAAAACTGTTCTCTCTCGAAATCACTCGTGGCTTCGTCTCGTACAAAATAATTGAGAAAATTAAAACGTTCAACAAAAAAGATGAACAACGCGCGCAAATTCGTAGAACCGTCACCTTGCTTCAATGTCACCGCAACCAGTCCATCCCTTTTCAGCACCAACCCTTTCACTGAACCTTGGCACGCCAAAACCACTCTTCACCTGCGACTACTAAAACCTCATCTCTTTTTAAATATTACATTTTTTATCTGACATCCACAATTAAAATAAAGCTCGAAAATCCAAAAACAAAAGCAAACTTCCTTTCTTAATTTTCCTTAACTATCAATGAAAATACAAACATTATGACAGATGGAATAACTGTCATCCTGTCAAAAAACATTTTTTAAATATTATTAATTTACAAGATATCAGAGTAAAACCTTTAGATGGCACCCCCGCCCAATTAGTATCTAAGCCCCCTCACCCATTATAATATCACAGCAGTATATATAGAAGTGACGTCATTTTCAATACATTCTTCTAAGCAATGCACGAAATTATACCTGACTCTAATAAGTAATTTCTGCGGAATAGTGTGAATACTTTACTTACTTTACTTTTTAGGTAACCCCAAAAAGAAATCTGGAACAGTGATATCGGGGGATCTCACTGGCAAGTGCAAGTCGTCATTGCAAGAGATCAGACGATGTTGAAATGATTCCCGTAAGATCTACATACAAATTCTTGCTGTGCGGATACTTGAACCATCTTGCTGGAACCAATACTCATCTCTCTCTTCTCCAATTCGTGGCAAGAAAAATATTTGAAATATTTATTGTTTGCGGTTACTGCTTCGCCAGTCCCCTCAACAAAAAAATATGGATTTCAGCGTATGTAGGGGGTTTCGATAAAGCTCGCCACTTAGAGAGAAATGTAATTCGTCAGTCATGAATAATTAGTATTCCACATGTGGATTATCAGTTCTTACTCGTAACAGCTGTTGGTAAAATTTAATTCGATTTTGTTAGTCTTGATCAGTCGATTTCTGTACTATTAAAATCTTGCAAGGATGACATTTTTTTTTCATAGTCATCATGTACATTCCGGTTGATTTTACACTTAAAATGATCCACGCCATTTTATTCAGCACCAAATACACGTTGTGGCACTGGCCATGCCTCAATAATTATTCAACTATGCAAAAATTGTTCATATACGAGGCTTGTTCAACTGAAACCCATCTTTGATCAACTTAGCTTTGAAAACAAATAAAATAATTCAAATGACGTTTGTTAATGTAAATAATGTTTGTCAGCAACACATTAATAAATTTCTGGCGTTTGAATTTGATTCTGACTTTTAAACTTTGATTTTGAAATGGCGTTTGTTGTTCAAAATCCGTCCAAGTTTGATCAGCGTGCGGTCCTACAATTGTTATGCGCTAAGGGTGTGCAGCCATAGCAGATTCATACGCGAATACAAGCAGTGTATGTAAATGTATGTATTGCGTACCCGGCTATGAAGGAATGGTGCCGAAAATTTAAGAATGGAGAAGAGGAATAGACTATGGACGAGCCGCGACCAGGTACACGGTGTACTACATTAACAGAAAACAATATGGCGTGTGTGGAAGGCTTTACTAGAGAAAATCGTCTAATTTCAGTTAGAGAAATTGTTGATGCGACTGTAGGATCTGTCCATAGTATTGTGCGTAATCTGGGTTACAGAAAAGTTTGTTTGTCCCTTGTCTAATGAACAAAAATGCTTGCGAATGAGCTTATCGCTGAAACACCTCACAGACTATAGGCAAAATGGTGATGACTTTCTTCTGTTAATAGTTGCTGGTGACGAAACTCATTACTCATTACTACGAGCCATCCAGTAAATTATCGTCGATGCAGTGTAAACATTCAAGTTCACCAACACCGAAAAAGTTTATAGCACAACCTTCTGCAAGCAAAGTGCTGTTAACCTTTTTTTTTCGACCATGAAGAACCCTTGTTGATAGAGTTTAAGGAATCTGGAGTAAATGTCATTGCAAATCTGTACAATGAAACTTTGAACAAGCTTTATCAAGCAATAAGACAGAAAAGTCCAGGAATACTCACGCTTGGGGTCATATTGCTGCACGACAATGCTAGGCCACATGTTGCAAATGCGGTAAAAGAAAATTTTCAACGAATGAAATGGCCCCATGGCTCGGATCTATCGCCTTGCGATTTCTATATTGTTGGACCGCTGAAAAAGGCGTTAAAGGGTCGGCATTTTGAGTCTGACGCAGAAGTACAGATAGCTGTGGAAGACTTCTTCAATCAGCAGCCACAAGAATTCTATGAGCGGTGACGCATTCTGTGACGGTAATTATTTATCACTATATTGTTGAAAAAAAAAATATAAAGCAAAGATAAGTTTCAATTGAGTACATCTTCAAAGGCGATTCCTTAAAATAAAATGTAGCAATTGCTGTAACATTTAATTTTGCAATCAGCAAAAAAATAGTTTGTATGATCCCTGTATAACACAGTGAGCCTTACTAGATATAACAGGCACAATCTTTAAATCATAATTCGATTACAGAAAGAGTATAGTACAGAAAAAAATAATTCTTAGAAAATTAGAATTAGAATTAGATTAGAAGTGATGACTAATTATATAAACGGTAGAGCACCCTGTTCAAATATTTTCTAAACAGCTCAAGCAATGCATTCCCATTGAAATAGTACTACCAAATTTGTTAATTAATAGAACGACTAAATTAAACCTAATTTATAAATGTATATATGTAGGCATATACTAACACTGACACATTGGTTGTAAACAGAATATATTAGTCAATTAAGCGTACCATATATTTCAATGGATAAAGTACATCGAAAATTAACTGATGATATCTATGAAATAGATACCGCCTCGTAGCGATTCTAATTAAACCCGCTATTTGCTTTGATATACCTGATCGATTCTCCCACACCTGATGTTAAATTAACCGTCTTTGACACAAGATTCAAATCATTGCTTCGCCTTTCCTAATAACTACATGTAAAATTAAAAATATTACCTAATGATAATAGAAAACCCGCAGTTGCTTGTCTTTTGTACGATCTTAAGTCGATATAATGAAAAACCGTAACAGTATATTACGTGTAAAACTGCTAAGATATGTGAAATTCAACAAATGATTTTCTAGTGATATATCCGGCCTTAGCTTTATAATTTGATATGCCTTTGATTTAATTCACCGAAAATAATTAAGCAGTAGTTCTAATAAATATTAGTGAATAAAAATGGTGCGGAAATCTTACAAATTATACTGAAAAGTGTGCTATTAGATCTAGCGAAAATTAAATAATTTCAAGAAAAAAGTAGTACTCAATCTTAAATAATGATTTTACAGTATTTTAAAATATAAAAACTGAACAAGCTTTGTTAGAATCATGGAAATCCGATGTGAAAGCACTCGATGCTTTTTATTTTATTACAGAAATAACGGAGCAAAAGAGAACTCGTAAAGGCGGAGTAAATTTTAGCCATGCTCTATCGTCTGATAATTAAGGAGATTGTCGTTTCCACCTTATAGAGAGAACTCCAGGCAGATTTCGGTAGACCGTAAGTATCAAACCGAGAATCAACGATTTTCCTGGCAAAATTTAGTGTAGAACCGATATTTTCGGTTTCTGAACAACAGAGTTTGTTGTTTTTGTAGACCACAATTGTGAATAGCACACAGGAGAAAAGTAAATACTCGTGAGCAAAAAATGGTTTGTGATTGTATAACTAAAATACAGTTGGCAACTACTTTATGTATTTTTCAGACGATGTCCAAACATTTCGGCCAAACAGCAAACATACAATTTATAACGAATATCTCGCCAAAAATATGGATAAATTACAAACATTCCTATCTCATGCGTAAATTCGAACCCATGCAGGAAAAATCTGCAAAATACACACACACACACACTTTCCTTAAGGAGCACTGATAATTTATTATGCCGATATGAAGACGGCCAAAATTAGACGTTACACTTGCTATTTGTTCAATTAATAATTCAGGCTAACTTAAACGATTATATTATTTGGAGATCTGTTCAATTAATCGATAACAAGTTTTCTTCATTAGCAAAACTAATAGCGACTTATAATATTTGCTTAAATATAACAAGTGAAATCTCGAACAGTGCGCCAACAAAAGACGTTACAAGTTTAATATACAATAAATCTAGAGGTCATTAAAATATGTTGCTATTGTAGTTGCAACTCTCGACAACATCATTAATTTTCCAGAAGCTTGTCTAGAGGTTCTACTCAGAGTTAACGGTCTGTTTGATTGATCTTATTATCTTACACCTGCTCTCGGCGCTAAGGTATAATCATTTAAATGAAATCAAACGGCGAACTCTTCGTTTAATCATTATAAATAACTGCAGCGTAGAAGATAAGCTAAAATCTTAAAGAAATTATACAGTAAATTAATACCACGTTTCCATTTTCAATTATAAAGAAACACTTTTAACTAAACTAATTACAAAATATTTTATTATTCTAACAGAACAGCGCATAGATGCTGTCGTTTTATTAACTATATTCATTTCTTTGACACAATTATAAACTTCAATTGCAAGTTCTTATATATAAAGAAACACATATATTTCGAGTTAAATATTTCCCTTTCAATTAAATGAACACAACTTTACTAGAGTTTCATATAGAAAGACCAATTCATTCTAGAAATTTGCATTGAAATTAATATAGTCATATATTTCATGGAACTTGTTGGAAACTATGCAGACAACAAAGCTCAAACGAGTATTGTTTGTACCTTAACATTCGAATTCTCGCCACATACTGGGGTAGGAAAGCTCTATGGAAGCAGAATATGAAATGCAGGAAAACACAAAACACTCCGACGTTGTTTTTAGGAAAGATTCTGTATTTGTTTCTTTCACTTTGCATCGATTAGCACTAAAATTTATATGTATAATACCTTAAATGTTGGTTACGCGTAGTGACGAGTTAAAGCCAATTTAAATCTAAAATCAACAAAGTTAGTTAGAACTTAAATTACAATTATTCTTGTTGCATAGGGCCAAATATTCCAATTCGGAAATTTGAGAGTATTTACCTTCAATTTCAAGTGTGGAGTTCTGCAAGGTACTGAAACAATTATGAGAATGTTGAAATTTACTGTCGACGAAAGACAAGAACATAACCCACTTGTTATCTATAAGTTTGGAATTGCTATGTTGTGCAATATATAATATAGAATAAACTGTAGGAACGCAAGTCCATCTATAAATCAAGTGGTGCATGAATTCCTAAATAAATAATGGAAGTTAGCCTTTTCTTGCAGATAGTAGATGCGTACTGATAAATCACACTATAAATAACGTACTGAAATTTTAATTTTCCTTAGATTAGAAACTTTTTAAATAAATGTAAATTATGAAACTCATACATCCAGATTATGAAACATTTCTATTTTTATGTGACTAATCCATAAATTCCATTGACCCTTCATAAACGTTTTTGATAAAGATCAGATAATTCTTAAGTGAAAGGACAAAGGGCTAGTATTAATATGTTTACCATCTTAACATTCAATATCAATTGGTTAAACGAAAATACAACAATTTGTATATATCTTTTGACTTAGTCTCATAAAAGTAATACAGGGTGACCAACATAATTTTCGAAAAAGAGCGCCTGTAAATTATATAACATATATCTCTACCTAAGCCATAGGTTTCATAACATTTACTGCAATTATTTAGTTGTTATTAAAAGATAGCTACATGTATTACCTACTTAAAAAAAACGAATGCTGTTTCTAAAGAAATAACTGCAGAGAAGTTTTTTCAAGTCTCTTGAACCATGTAAGAGAATAGGCGTGTAAAATGCTTGACGAGCATGCTAGTATTTTTTCCAGTAGTTGATTTTTATCTTAAAAAATAACAGTAAGCGATCTAAATGAAATAAGAGAGAAATTTACAAGTTCCATACGGTTTAGTTCACACTAAAACTTAGCTTAAAACATGGTACTACTAACCTAACCTTCAAATCTCTGCTGAAGCTCGCAGAGTCCTTTTCTTGCGTGTTTGCCCTTGCAAGACACACTTTTAAAGTGAAATTTGTATTAGAATATTATTTCAAGATATGGAACAAATAGTCCAAGTTAGTGATAGCCAGACATCTTAAGGAAGTTTATGTTCCACGAAGTATTATTAATCTTGAAAAACCTTTATATAATATATCCAGCTTTTAAAACAATTCCAACACTCAGTTTTCCAGGGTTCGAAAATCTCATTAAACGAAGATAGTGACCCTTACGGATGTTAAATTATTTACTAAAGGTATATATTTTGTGTTCTAGATAAACAACTGTAGCAATTCAAATGTATTTCATAAACCATTAAATAATTGTAGTAAATGATATAAACTGTATGGCTTAAGTAATAATACTCGTTTTGTGGTCCATAGTGAACCATTATTGAAAACCTTGATGATCATTGTGATAATCGTCATAATGCATTCAAAATATGGTGCAAAAATTGGTTTTTCAACTAATCATCATTCATGCTGGTAGCAGAGGAGGCTATAAACAAACCCTTTTAATTTTTCTTATGGAACGTAGACGAATCTGGCTGTAGTTCGATTAGTTATTTCAGTCTACACAGCATAGTTACCAATTACTCTAATCTCTATACGTATCGATCAAATATGTTCTGTAAATTTGGATTTCAGGAGAGAAGCCATCCACGGATGCGTCTCTTACGTATAATATGAATGAGTATGAAATCTTGGTCGTAAGTAGACTGAAAAGAAAACAGTTTCTATTCCTGAATCCAAAATAACTCGAAATATTCACTTTTATGCTCATGTTCCGAATAATATTGTAGCAGACGCTTACGTAAAATTATCGAAATTCATTGAATAAGTTTTATGCACTAAAACGTGATCTCTTACTACTCGAAGGTTCTAACAGCTGATTTTATTATAATCAGATTATTTTCTAATTAAAGTCAAGCAATGTTCTGTGAACAAGTTTGATCAATCTCGTATTTTCATTGGTGGCTTCTTCAGTGTTAGATTCATATTCGTTCATAATCTATGTATTTAGATATATTCATACTGGAGCATTCTCAGTGCAGGAATCGGTTCCTATAACTCATAGAAAATCTAGTTATTCCATTACATGTTTTGGTATACAAGAAAATCTAATTATTTTCGTTCAACACAAATCACCTATAAACATCCTTCGAACATCTTCCTCTTGTTGATGATATAGTAGAAAGACAAAACAGAAATGCAAAATGGAGGGTATATTCTCTCAAGAGCGTAGTAAAGAAGCTACAACCTATGTAAGGGTTCCAAATTCTAACTTGATCTCTAAGTTCGCACTAAAATGAAGATTTATATGCATTTTCTTTTTGAGGTTTTAAAATAAATTCTGCACATATTAAACTAAATCACTCAGACTTGTTGGCACATTACTTACATTAGTTACTTGTAACACGAATATGTTACACCTGAACTGTTCTAGCAATATTCCAAATTGCAACTAGGGAAATTAATTTTAAGATGTCAATCTAATGTGTAAACTGCAGCAGCATGCGACGTGGTGACAGTGAGATATTGATAAGCCCAACCGCATCACCATAGTTTAATTAATGATAGACTAATATTTTAATTTTCATTTTGTTATGAATGTTAGAACGCGCTACGGTTCACCTACTTAGGGGGCTACTAGAGTGGTTCAAAATAAGTTAAAATTAACGTTTGCTGTTGCATCGTACCTGCGACCTTTGAATTGACGATTTCCTTCTATTAGTAGACAACATGTCCAAAATTGAAATAGGGCGAAAAAATAATCGATTGAATGATAACAACTGATGATAGAAACTGCCAAAAGTAATGCAAAAATACGGTAAAATCAACCTACGTTTATAGTATATATGGACTTCACTCAGTCAGATTTTAGCACCTTGTGACGGTCCTCCCTGCTCATTAGAGAAACCGTCGCAACGGGTAACTCAGAAGCCAGAGTTCGTAGTTATAACTGTAACAAGCTACACCAATGTAAAATAATTATATAATTTATTACCTATTAATTACAAAACTAAATAAATGATCTCTAATGTATTTCAAACTAAAACTAATTGTTATTCAAACTGTACAATGTATATAAAATAAAATAAAATTTTGGTGATATTTGTCTTCCCACGGGTGGTCAACCTTAATGAGGCGGAGTGAAGTCGTCGCGTTCTTCACTGTACTGATACGGGAAAATGGCCGACAGGGTAGGGTTACGGAATTCCTATATTTAACAAAATAAAATGATTGTTATAATTGTTCAAACTCTGTGGTTGTATAGCTTGTGGTAACTCTCATGAAAAGGTCGGCTGGAACGGGTTTTCACCTATGAAAGCTGAAATACAAACGGTATGTAATTAGTTAAGGTTATTACGAGGTCAGGCACCTTTGACCCAGTTTTAAATTATCATCGACGCAGAAATATAATTTTCCCCTTTGGAAACCAGGTTCCTCGGCTGGATGCACGCCAACTAAATTATGGAATAAATTATTTACTGCTTTTCTAGTCTGCTGGATCCGTGATCTATGGAATAAAATAATTCTAAATGACCTGGTTTTGGAAGTAATAATTTTGGGACTCGGTATTTGTTTGGGGTCGGAAATAAAGAGTACGTGAGGTACAACCTCCCGCTTAAGGGCTTGGGATCTGATTGGATTTGTGAGGTATAACCTCCCAAATTAAATGTATGAGTTCTGGATTCGGAATACAAAGAAAATACGTGAGGAATAACCTCCCGTCTTCAAAAGGTCTGGGTTCGGACTTCGGATCTGTAAAGAGCGTGAGGTATAACCTTCCGTCTTACGGTCTGGATTCTATGAAAGTTGCCAGGAAGGCTCTCTCAGGAGAACTAATTCAAATCCGCTGGAACTGCTGCCTTTATACTCGTTTGTCGCATTGTTCCGTTTCGGCGGTCTCCGGTCGGAGTTTGTAGACGTGGTCGAACGCACCGCCACCAGCGCATTGGCCGTGAAATAACCTACATACAATTTTTATAAATAAAATTTTCTAGTTGTAGGCCTAGAACTTCGTTACAACCTTATTACAAACTACCATCCCTCTTCTTCTTCTTCTTCTCCTTCTTCTTCAGTAGGTCGCGGACCTGTTTCTTCCAATATTGTTATTGTTCTTGGACGCGGAGGTCCAGCTGTCTTTCCAGCGTTTTGGTGAACTTCCACGTAGGCGTGTTGTTCCTGGTTTGTGGTCTCTGGCGATTTTTGGTAGTCTATCATTGGGCATTCTTGTTACATGTTCATTCCACTCTACGGTGACTCCTGGTCCATCTTACATCTGTTTTATGTTCTCGTTTGGTATTCTATCGTAGAGTATGTGTCCCGATATGGATCTTAGAACCTTCATTTCCGTGGTACGGAGTGATCTTTTGGTGTGTGCAGTATGGACCCTTGTTTCTGCCGCATATGTCATAATGGAACGGATGCATGTTTTGTGTATTTTAATCTTGGATTCAGTGTTTACGTTTTTGTTTCTCCATATTATCTCCCGTAGGCATCCTGCCACCCTTACGGCTTTATTGACTTGAGATTTAACCTCTGTATTTATGTTCCTGTCGCTTGATATTTCCGCGCGTAGATATTTAAAATGCATTACCTGTTCAATGGTTTTATCGTTGATTACCAGATTGTATCTTCTGGGTTCTTTTGATTATACTAGGATCTGGTTTTTTCGATCGATATCTCTAGGTTGTACGATATAGCCGTCAGGTAGAGAGTGTGCAATAGGCTTTGTAGATCGTCTTTGTTTTCGGCAATGATTGCGGCGTTATCTGCGTAGCATATCAGTTTGAATTCTTGGCTTCCTATTCTATACGCGTGGTTAGCTGTTATTGCCTTCTCTATAGTTATATCCATTACTATATTAAAGAGCAGGGGGTTCAATAAATCTCCCTGTCTGATTCCGGTTGATACCTCGACTTCTTCGGTTAATCTTACGTTGATTCGTATTCGTGTCTTAGTATGTATGTTTAATTGTGCTATTATCTGTACTATTTCCTTACGTACATGTTTTTGTTTTAAAATTTCTAAAACGCCGTGTATTTTTATTTTATAAAAGGCTTTCGTGAGATCGGTGAAACACATAAAAGCTGGCTTGTTGTATTCAATGGATTTTTCGACGATTTGACGTATAACGTATATTGCGTCTGTTGTAGTTCGGTTGTTCCGGAAACCTTGTTGCTTTTCACTTAGCTCAACGGTATTCGCAATGATTGATTTTAATATGTTTGTGAATAGCTTCATAATGCTACTAAGCAGGGTGATATCTCGATAGTTTTTGGGATTCTTCTTGTTACCTTTCTTAAATATGGGCATCATTATGCTTGATTTCCAGTCTTCTGGTGGAGTGCCTTTATTCAGTATTGGCTGGAACAGTTTTCTCGGATAACTCTTCGGATGTGGTCTGGTCCTGGTGTTTCACGGTTTTTTAGTTTTATTTTTGCTTCGGTGACTTGCTCTGTTATTAGTATTGTCGTACTTATTTCGTTTTGTACGTCATCGTGGCCTGCTATGGTTATATTATCGTCTTCATATAGATTCTTGCAGTACGTCACCCATGATTCTTGTTCTATTACTTGTGCCTGTGTATATTCATTAATATCTTGCCTTCGTCGTTTCGGCATGCCCCAGATTTTGCGTTGAGCACCATAGAGATTATGTTCCATGTCTTGTGTAAATTTTGTCCAGTATTCTATTTTGTGTTGGCGGATCTGGGTGTTTACTCTGTTTCTGATTTCTACATAATTTGCGTGTTCGTATGTTGATCTGTTATTAATGTATCGTAAATATGCCGTTCTTTTATCTTGTGCTAGAATTTTTATTTCTTCAGTAAAACAGGGTTTTTCGTTCACCTTTGCGTTTAAGTTATTTTTCCTACTACCTAAAGCTTCGTATGGCGCTTCATTGATGTTGGTTAAGATCTTCTTCCATCCTTCTTCCACATTGTCTTCCTCTTCAATTGGATTAGCTGCGATTTTCTGAAATAGTCTGTTGGTGTATAGTGCGTCCATAATCGATTCGATATTTATCTTGTCGGTGTATTCTGGTTGTACCATCATCTTTAAGATTATAATGCACACAACCCCAATGTCAAGCCTTATTTAATTTTAATCAAAACACTACCAAGACTCTGCTTTAAATTTATTTTGTCATGTATTTTATTGTTTTTTGTATTGGCTGCTATTCGACACAAGTCAGTAATTGTTTGCATCATAAATTGTGTTTACTGCTTTTTGTAATGCCTTCCATGTATGGCAAGATATAGCAGCGCGTTGTATGAAGATGCGTCCTATCATAGCGATTTAAATTAGATTTCTGTAAACACACATACTGTGTTAAAGTTCATCATTAGAACAAAGCAAATCGTATTTAAAATTAAGTAAATTTAGTTTTCACTTAGAGAAGATATCAAAACCTACAAGCGTATAATTCATTGCAAGTAAATTAATTATCTGCCTTTTTATGTTGCGACTATATAATGCATTCAATTTAGTAGTAGTATTGCTTATAAGGAAAACATACACAAAAATCTCAAAGCATTCGACTATAGCTAATAGTTGGTGCTACTAAAATATTCGAAGTTTGCCAACATACAAACGCGTATCAGAATATCAATGTTTATTATTATTATTATACAATTTCACCTGAACTAAGTAGAAAAATGGATAAAGTAATGGTGTATCAGCGTTTATGTACAAAAATCTGTTCGAGTCGCGTTCACAAAAACAAAAAAAAAAGGTTTCTGTCGTCCTCTCCAACTCAATGGTAATCCTCTACCACTTAAATAAGAGTTCAAATACCTCGGTATTCACTGTGACCGACGCTTAACTTGAAGTACACACATGTAGTATCAGAGACTACAAGTGGGTCATATGTTTAGAAAGCATTATTTATTAATTGGAAAAAACTCCCAGCTTTTTCTTGCGAATAAGCTACTCGTCTATAAGCTTCAATAAACCAATATGGAACTAAGGTGTTCACATCTGGGGTGTAGCTAGGGACTCCAACCTAAGGTTCTGAGAACAATAACCAACGCACCATATCACGTATTACACGCAGATATTCGAATCGATACAGTTGAAGAAACCATCAAAGAGTACAGCAACAAACACCAAGACAAAATCCGAACCCATCCCAATTCTTTAGCAGACGAACTCTTACCTCCCCAACCTGTACAGTTCCAAGTTGTCAAAATAAAATATTTTGTATGTTAACTGTATGTAGAGCTTGCCATGGGGCAAACTATTTCTAGGTCATATGTATATACCCTGTGTCTATAAAGTAACCCCCCCCCCTACTAATTTTTGAACGACTTGATATTTTACCACAAAATTTGGTGTGCTTTAATGGGAAATTAAATATTATTTTTTAGCCCATGATTAAATTTTCTATCATTTAAAATGGCGGCTG
>JABXWE010027964.1:0-11492 GCA_014611495.1 Limonius californicus
TACGCTTAGGCATTTTGCCAACTAAATTATAAACACTTTTTCGCAATTCTAATTTGTAAGACATTTTACAACAACTTGAAGATAAAATGACAATTGACGTCAATAAACAAGGTATCCATGGTAACGCTTGGCCATAGTTCACTCTTCAAAGTTGTTTCTCAAATACATACCCGATAAAATAAAATAGTCTCAAAACTTTCTGTTCACCCGTTACTCCTTAAAGTGATCACAGAACAATTCTTTTTCACTCTTTCCTTCCATAATAAACAAAACAAACAATAAGCACCAACTGACAGAACACAATCCGTGTATCGGTAGTTATTTCATGAACCGTCAATCTCAAATTGCGATAGATCGTGTACAGCTAACTCGAAACACGATGCGCCGAGGCGAGACCGGCGCTTCACGAAGAGCCTAGGCAGATTGTGTAATAACATGAATTTTCATGCTACGCCGGCAGTTCATGTAATGCCTCGGCTTATCACGAAATGACGTATTTCACCATGAGACTACGACATATACATAATAATAACCACCTTTAAAATTATACGATTTTATTGTTTGGTTGTTTCACTTTAATATAACTAAAATTTACTGTTAATCAAGGAGAAAAAAAATTAAAACAAAAGTAGACTATAACATTCTAATTTCTATTAAAATGGTTACGAATCAGTTGATGTTGCATGCGTCTTGCTGCGGCTAAGTCTGGGGCTACTCTACGTATAACCACCTCATTTTCATCTCCTTCCAGATTATTTACTAATATGCCATACTCGATACCGTCTTCTTCCTCGAGTTCTGGATCTGGAACGTTGTGCTCAATGCACAAGTTATGGAGTACAACACAAGCATTTATTATTTTGCATGCCACATTCGGTGCACACGAACTGCACCACGGATCCATTAGCCCTCTAATCCACTACCTGAATTGCACCACCAATATTTTTGACCGCTTTAATCCTCTACATGAACTGCACCACGGCTCCATATCAGTAGTAACGGATTAATGTACCTGTTAATGACCACCCTACTTGGAACTGATATCTGTAATACTTATTTTTATTGTATAAGGAGTTTCTACAGTTTGTATTGTTTAGGTTAGAATAAGAAGTAGGGGTTGCTTTTGTTTTTAAATCTTAAATATAAATTCCTGCTTCATTTCGCATTTGGTTTGCAAATAGTGAACAGTTGTGTTTATTGTGTTTGAACTAACCTGTGTGTTAATTGCGCGTTATTATGGAGCTGCAAAGTATGTTTAGTGAAAGAGGGAACAAACTGCTTGTCCTCGAAAATAACAAGTTTTACAAACTGCGGGAAGTCAAATCCACTGGCGAAGTTTGTTGGAGATGTACTTATAGAACATGCACTATGAAATTATTTTCCGTTGGTGAAGATGTTTTATCAAAGACACAGGGTGACCATATCCATGACAGCCTTTGTGAAAATGTCTTGGCACGGAATGTTTTAAGCAATAGTTTGAAGAGGAAAGCAGAAGAAAATAGTTTTTCCGAAAAACCATCCAAATTAATTCATTCAGAGATAACTTCGGAAATAATTACTAAGTTGACTTCGAAGGACGTAACATACGTAAAAAATAATTTAAGCCACTCTAAACTAAAAACGTATCCAAAGTTACCTAAGTCAACTTTGGAGGTGCATCAATATCTAAATTCAGTGCCGATAAGTACGGTGAAAAAGGAAAATTTTCTTCTTATAAACGACGATACATTAAATATAGTCGTATTTAGCTGTGATACCAATTTACAGTTCTTGTGTGAACAAACTACATTATACGTAGACGGTACGTTTGATTACTGTGCTACATATTTCCTTCAACTTTTTACAATTTTTGCATTTGCGAATAATGTTTATGTGCCAGTCGTATTCTGCTTGTTGAAAAACAAGCAGAAAGAAACTTACAGTCATTTGTTTCGGTTATTAAAACAAAAGTGTTTAGAAAAAGGACTTGTTTTGCAGCCAACTACCGTTGTTATAGATTTTGAAGTTAGTATACACTCAAGTGCAAAAGAAAATTTTCCTGGTGTCAATATTATCGGATGTCGTTTCCACATCACACAATCTTGGTAAGTTTTTAAAAAAATTATTGTCTGTAAAACATTATGGACAGGAATTTTTGTTATTAGGTGGAGGAAAATCCAAGAAGTCGGCCTGTCTAAAGAATATAAGGATAAAGACTCTACCACTGGAAAATGGCTTAAGCATATTTTTGGGCTAATTTTTCTTAGGCCAGAAGAAGTGGGCGATGCGTTTGTTTTTGATTTTCAAAGTGAACAGCCAAACGATTCGCGAGTGCAAGAATTCGTGGACTACCTAGTGGAAAATTATATTCAAGAAGACGCTCGCTTTCCTCCTTATATATATAAGCTGAAAATTCAGCTTGCTTAACTAGAACAACCAATTGCTGCGAATCGTTCCATGTAAAATTAAAAGGTTATTGTTCTTCTCCACACCCTAACATACATGTGTTTTTGAAAGTAATAATAAACATGCAAAAGGACAGTTACATTAAAATAAATTCTGCACATATGCATCAAAGCCGACCCGTAAGAAGGAAAGTTGTTAATAAACAGAAATATATTAAAAACAAAATCAGTGAATACCAAAGTGGCAAAATAAACAGAAAAACATTTGTTGAGTGTGTATCGTATAAATTTTGTTTAGTACATGTGTAATGTTAAAAATTATTCTTAATTATTTTTATATTATAGAGCATTTTTTTAAGAGTAGATTTTAGGTTGTACAGTGATAATGTTTACTATTTTTTTGTGTTAGCAATAATTTTTATATTGTAGAAGGGTATGTGAAGGTAATTTTTTTAAAGTAGTAATATAAAAAACAATTTTTAGTTTGCAGAGTGGTAATTTTTACTATTTTTGTGTATGCTAATATATAATTTTTATATAACTGGTCCCGTCTTATTTCAACTGAGCAAAATTAAGAAAACCTAAAATATTTTTTTGAAAAGTTTTGGTGAAACTAATATAATGTGAGGCCCGCGAATCAGGAACCTACGAAGCGGTGATATCTTAATCCGTGGTGCGGTTCAGGTAGGAATTAACGTTGTGCAGTTCGTGCGTGGTGCAATTCATGTAGAGGATTTTAAATACCTTAACAGAAAACTGGGAGAAGAGATTATCCGTGGTGCAGTTCGTGTGCGCTCGCCACATTGGGTGCATAATGAAGCACACGATGTTTTAATAAACACCAGAAACGCATTTTCAGTACACCATTGCATCTCTATTATGTTTCTTGTGGATTTATGGCAGTTATTGTATAATTCTTCGGGTGTACCTGGCTCTGGGTCTTCTTCTAATGGTGTTAAGCACCATGGTCGTTGTTTTGTATTAAAATAACTTCTCAATGTTTTTGTAAAAAAACTTTATTCGTTAAATATACAGTCTGTTTGATTTTAGTTGTCACAGCAGATATCTCGGCTACTGTTAGAGATATGACAAAATGTTATAGAAGAAAAGTTGCTCTACATTTAATTTTGTATTATCTGCTATAGCCAAAAAAGCAATTGAATATCAAATGTGTTCGCTGCAGCAAATGCATTCAAAATTTTAAATTGAATGTACCCAATTTTATTACATATTCTGAAACTGTACAACATTCTCTTTGCAACGGTGTATCACATGTCATATTTATCTGATCAATTAACAACGTAAATCGATAATTAAGTAACAAATGCACGCTTACGTATGTAGATTAGAGCTTTATTCGAAAAAGTAGGCGAGAAAACAAATGAAATTAATTGTCAGTTTTCAGTTGAACAATGTTCCTTAATACTTTCTTGACAACATATGCCATCATTCAATACAAATACAACATAACATGAACAAAGTAACAATAAATTAATAAATAAACTTAGTTTAAAATTTCAGTTCTTAATATCTAGAGTGTTTGTTCAAAGTGACCTCCGTTATTTGCAATACATTTTCGACATCTGTTTATTAGGTTTCTTTTCGCTTTTTGCAACATGCGTTGTGTTATTTGGCCACACGCCCTACGAATACGATTTTTAAGATCCACTAGATCTTGTGGACAAGTAACATAAACTTGTTGTTTGAGAAAACCTTACACAAAAAAATCTAACATAGATAGATCTGGCGATCTTGCTGGCCAGTTGATAGGGCCACCATTTCCTATCCATTTTGCACCAAACTTTTCATTTAAAATATTCCTGACGTTTCGTGCATTGTGGGGCGGTGCTCCATCCTGTTGGAACCACATATTGCGTCGTATTTCTAGGGGTATATCATCCAGATAAAATTCGAATTCTGTCAGAAGAAAATCGGCATATCGTTCCGCATTAAGCGATCCTTGATAAAAACAGGGACCTACTATAGTATCGCCTAATACGCCAAGCCACACATTAATGGAAAATCTGCGTTGGAATCTGCATTCCCGAAATTGACGTGGATTTTCCGTATCCCAGAAATGATCGTTTTTTCTATTAGAAATTCCGTTATTATTGAAATTAGATTCATCGCTCCAAAGAATTAAATTTAATAAATTTTGATTATTGGTAAGCCAATTACAAAATATCGCCTTCTGTCAAAATCACCAGCTCTTAAACCTTGTACTAATTTAATTTTATACGGAGTCATTTTATGCTTTTTTAGTATGGAAAATGTTTTATACTGACTTATTCCTAAATCAGCCACTGCTTGTCGTATTGAATTTCGTGGATGTGCTCTAAAATACGCCAATACTAAAATACCTTCATCATTTGCGGTACGTCCGTTTCTTGCCCTTCGTACCTGATTATTAAAACAGCCATTTCTTCGTAAATTACTTTCGATTCTTGCAAAAGTACGAGGATGCGGATGCCTCCTTTCTGGATACATAGCTTGATACACCACACAAGCTTCTTTATCATTGTCATTACATCTGATGTACACTCTTAGCATATCCATTTTTTCATCATTAGAATAATTATCACCCATTTCATGCTACTTAAGATGAAAATAACAATACGTAGAAGTTTACTCAGTGAGTTTGACACCAAAGCTATAGCAATTGTTTTCCCCGCCTACCTTCTCAAAGCGATGTGTTCAATTCGCCTAAGCGTGCATTTGTTACTTAATTATCGATTTACGTTTTTAATTGATTAGATAAGTATGACATGTGATACACCGTTGCAAAGAGAATTTTGTACAGTTTCAGAATATATAATAAAATAGGGTACATTCCATTTAAAATTTTGAATATATTTGCTGCAGAGAACATATTTGATTTTCAATTGTTTTTTTGGCTATAGCAGATAATACAAAATTAAATGTAGAGTAAATTTTCTTCTATAACATTTTGTCATATCTGTAACAGTAGCTGAGATATCTCTTGTGACAGCTAAAATCAAACAGACTGTATATTACCATCGAGATGGCAGGCTAGGACGCTTGTACAAAACCATTATGTGCGTACTGGCTCAAAAAGCATAACCGGATACAGCTCGTCCCTTTCGTCGCTGCTGCCCACAGCAGGCACCATTTCCACCCCTGCCGCTAAATGACGAAACCTAGCGAAGTTCAAATATTGGCGGGACTCCCTCACATAACGTAAAGGCAGGTACTGAACAGTCGTAATGCATACCCTGAATCACCTAAAAATATGTATTTATAATATCTACAAAAATTTTTATAGCTTTATTAAAATTTAAAAAATTTATAATGTTGAATTTCGAAGATGTTTACCTAGAAGGTAATAGTAATTCAATCCATTCCTATGCATATTCTCCAGAAGTTCTTTCACGGTCGACTTATTCCAGATATATGAATCATGAACGCTTTCTGGGTATCTGGCATTCACATTTATTACCTTCAATCTCGAATCACATATCTAAAATTGAAAGTGAAAAATAATCGGTGTCTTAATTAATGCCACAGCTTTAAAATAACAGTGCCGTTTATGTAGTAACTTATACTGGTTGCATTAGGACATTTACAAGTTGAACGTTAATGGAATGGTATCCTTTCCGATTAATATAGATAGTTTCTGGTTGTACAAGAGCATTTATTTTCGGAGGAACGATGGCAACATGGGTGCAGTCTAAGCATCCTATCACCCCCGGAAATCTAAAGTGCCTGTAAAATCTAAAACCAAAGGTATTGTAAATGCACAACATATAGTGAAAAATTCTAAAACTAGCATTAGTCACTGCTCTACTTACTCATTTCTTAAAATATCCAGTTCACCCACATTTCTTGGAAATTTAACATATTCGTTGGAATATGATTGGGTTTGTCAACACCTCGCCCACCTCATTGACTGCTCTCGTTACAGAGGATTAACTTACCGCCAAAGAAACGTTTGAGGCAGTATCTAATTGGTAGCTTCCAGCTGCGAAGAATCGCAAGGCAATCATAACCTTTAATGCGAACAAAAAAATTAGATATATTATTAGACAAATACCTACTTTTTTAAATTTTACCTTAGTCTGCACATCTAAACCAGATACTCTTAACGGTGCAGGTATATGTTCTGCTACTAGGTCAATCACAAAACGCGTCAACTCTTTAGTCAATCGAAATAACCGAATAAATTGCCTATCCGATAATTCAAACGCGTCATCGCGGTCGTGTAATCGACGTGGCGGTCTTTCGGCGTTATTTTCTACTTCCTCTAAAACCCCAATTCCATACAGCAAAACCAGATCATTTAATACCATGTTAAAAATAATAAATACAGACAATCAAATATTTGAGGTTATATAGCACAAGCGAACACAACTATATGCAAAACTGAGTAGAATGGAACCACTGCGCAGGCGAAACCCAGGTAGCTTAAACGCTAAGTAAAAGCGAGTGGTTTGGGGGCACTCGTTACGAAGCGAATGGAAGTCGATCGAATTTTAGCGTGTACGATTACTCGAGTATACCGATGCTTGGATTTCCATGCGCTATCTTGGCTTAAGGACGGGGTACCCTCTAAAAGTAGATGCGATAAAAATGGTTACAAACAGTTAATTTTGAAGTTCTTACAATTGGCATTTCTGACATCAATTATTAAGTTTCAGTTTTTTAACTAATGACTGGAAAAAATTTTTGTTTGCTGTTAATTACCAAGTTAGATTTTTTGAGGCCCCCTCCCAACAGGATCAATATTTTAATCTCATATTTGGCACAGTCCTGGTATGTATGCGTTTCTAGGAGATGAGGAAATTTGGTAATTTTTGGTCAATCAGAATTTTTTTTATTAATATGTATATATCTAATGCTCAAATGGAAATTCTCCGTAATAATCTAACTAGCTCAAAATTGTACAACCCGATTTTTTCAAAATTTTCTCATTACCTGCGGAGTAAAATTTCTCATCTTTTGATACCACGCTTTAGTTATAGAATTATATAGAATTTGATTAAATCCCCAAAAAAGTTTCTCATATTTAGTTGCATAAATAATACCATAAAATACAGGCAGTGCTGCTGACTCAGAGCAGGTAGAAATCTAGAGATGCTTATCAGTTTTACGACTAAGGCCCGTTTGCACCGTGTATTTATGTTAAGTAATGCTTAAGTATCAAGTCATACTTAAGTAAGAGATTTTATTTGCACCGCCAGTCAACCTGTTCATAAGTAAACCTAAGAACGCCCTAACTTTAAGCCATCGAATATTCTTGTCTCAACGATAAGCAGTGGCTTGCGCTTGCGTAATACAAACATCATTGTTGACATTTCCGAAGACGACTGATCAACTTCCGTGTTGTGTAGTTGTGTATAGTTTTGTGGCTCCTGTGAATTGTGAATATTATTCAAATAAATGGCCAATTACCAGGAAATTGACAACAACGACATTTTCGAGGATGATTTCGATATTCTCGAAATTATTGATTTTGGATTCCCTCGTCAAATTTATGAAAGATCAGAACATTTTTACACCCTAGACGAGCTGGGTTTTTACTATCTGAAATATAATTTAATTATATTTGCGGGGGTTTTAGGTTAACCAAACAAACAACTCTGAATTTGCTGGCGTTAATCGAAGATGAAATAGAATATTCAGCGGATTTGTAAGCCAATCAAACAAAGCTACGGCTGCGGTAACATGCAGTGATTATATTTTTTAGGAATCATAGTGTATCTCCCATCAACCAATTGCTTGTATGTTTACGTTTTTATGCCACCAATGGACATCTCCAGTCCACCGCAGATTTTGCAGGGATGCACCTGTCAACAGTGTCCAGAGTTATCAAGAGAGTATCACGAGCAGTTGCTAGATTGTACAATAGATTTATAAAACTGCCAGTTGATGAAGAAGCTATACGAGAAGCCCAAGTGGATTTTTACCAAATCGCTGGATGTCCTACAATTATAGGAGCTGTCGATGGCACCCATATCAAAATTCAATCTCCAGGTTGTTAAATAAATAGATAATTGTGGTCAACTATAAGTTTCTTTCTAGGAGCGGATGAAGGAGAGATTTATAGAAATCGGAAAAATTACTTCTCAATCAATGTACAAGTTATAGGAGATGCAAATCTGAATATTCTCAATCTGGTGGCAAGGTGGCCCGGATCAACACATGATGCTACTATATTCAACAACAGTCGGGCCAGAGCTAGTTTTGAAGGCGGACATTTTCCAAATTCTGTTTTGTTAGGTACTACATTGCAGAATTTACACATTACAGATTTATTATTAGGAATTCTTTCAGGTGATAGTGGATATCCAGTACGACCCTACTTTCTGACGCCTCTGGTGAATCCTCAAACCAGGCCTGAACAACTTTATAATGAGGCCCATATCCGCACGAGAAATGTAATTGAAAGGTTATTTGGGGTGTGGAAGAGGAGATTTCCTGTTCTTGCATATGGTTTGCGTTTGAAGGTAGTTTGCAATGTTATTATATTATTTGATGTCAATGTATGAGCAAATTGAGCTCATAAATTCCCCGCTGTTGGAAGTATTGGAATAGAAAACCAAAGCCAAGTTCGAAATCAAAGTCCAGTGTGCTGTTGCCCTAGCTACAAATGTTTACAAAATCAAATTGCTTTTGAAAATGACATGTAATATGTCGAAATGCGTATAAAGCTTAATAAAAACCTGTTGAAATTGTGATTATTATTATTTTAACAATATAAATATGAATTTCAACGAAGTAAGGCAAGAAACAGTTAACAAATTAAATTAAAAACTTGAATGACCAGTTGCAAAAAATCACTGATTACCTGTTAATAACATCTCCCGCCTTTCTTCAGCAACATTTTTTCTCAGAGTCTTCTTTTGATTATTATAGAGCTTTTTTAGCTGATCAGCTCCTCTGCTAATTCCACCACATGCATTAAACTATACGAGCCCAGGTTTTTGCTTTTTCCTCGTTATTTACAGCATCAGTCTTTTTATTTCCAATAATATCCCTGTATTTATAGATAATATTGATAAGACGGTTTTTATATTGGAGGTTAAAATTTGCACTCCTCTTTTTAGGAACTTCATTTGACTGAATACAAATTATACCAGTACTGCTTTTACTAACTTTCACAGAAATTACCATACCTGACCACTCATCGCTTGCTATATCTGCAGATTTGTATAAAATCGATTGAATTATCGGACAAAACTCTCGTAAACAAAACACCTTGACGTACTGGTGAACATGGAGTGACAGGCACGTGACAGTGGCAGTAACAGCCGACAGAGAATTCTAGTTCGTTACCAACCTCACCCCTAAATATTACTAGAATTTTGCGCTGATGCCACGTTCATATCGACTTAAGAACAACTTACATTAAGCAAACCCTTAATGTGTACGGAGCAAACGACTGATAACTTAAGATAGACTTAATTTTAAGGCGTTCTTAAAATTAGCATTGCTGAACAACATACGGTGCAAACGGGCACTAGTGCTGTTATTCTTCAGTTCGCCGTGTAGTGCTGTGTTGCAGAAAAATGTAATTCATATACTATGTAGAAAATAAACTTGTCAGAAAAAAAATTTAATTAATAAAAAAAATATAATGTGAAAATTAAATACACTTACAAATAACTATATTATAATAATAATATCTTAACTGCTAGTAATGAATACATTGTAAATTATTGGCAAAGAACCAATTGAAATCCAACACAATATTTTAAAAAATTAAGGGGCGTTATCCCTGGATTTTAATCCTCTGGGAATTCGAGGATCTGCCAGTTCTGGTAGTGCGCAATTTTCCCAAAATTTTATTAATTTTGGCAGGATGTTGTCTTTCCAAAAACCTTCATTTCTCTCCACTTTTATAAATTCTATATCTATATCTGTATATAATATGAAGTAACAATAATTTCGTTGGGAAATATTCAGTTGCCCTTGAATTTGGAAATAATGATGGTGGTTTGCCTTAAGATGTAGGGAATCATCTGAATAAAGCTCTAAACACATTTTTTTATTGTCTTTAATGGCTTCCCTAATTATTTTGTTTCTCATCGAATAAAGACATTTGACCTCTACTAAGCCGCTATCCACTTCAATTAGTCCATCTGGACTTGCACCTAAAAATGGGTAGTCCTTACATACAAACAGACCACATTCAGTTACAGTGGTATTGGACATTATCTGAAATTTATGGATCGCTAACTTTTCATTTTCAATGCCGTATTGAATTGCTTTAGATTTTAAATCCGGATTTCTGTAAAACAATTCTTTTACAAGATTGTGCGACGGTGTGGATTGCCTCCGAGAGCAAATTTTGCCAAAAGAAGAAGCTGTCAAACGGTTTCGCCTTGCTTGAAACCAATGAATATTTTCCCTTTGGCCTACTGTTCTTCTTTCTAATTCAGTAATGTCGCTATTGTTTAAATCCGTCATTATTTTATTTTTGAAGCTTCGAAATCCACTGCAAGTAAATCTGATTCTGCAGCATGCATTCCGTAGTCCATGTCTTGTTGCTGGGAGGTAATTTTAATTTTCTTCTTACTTTTTTTCTTGTAAGATTTAACTTTCTGCCGTCGTGCGCAAAATTTGTTTAAAAATTTTTTATCTAATTTAGTGGAGAGTTTGTGGAAAGTAGGCCCGGAATTATAAGATAGACCAGCACCAATGCATCGAGTTCTATACACCTAATACACCCCCCTTTGAATTAAATTTGTTCTTTTGCCCCCTGTAAACTTGGCAACAGTAGACATATATCTTTCGGCATAATTTGTTGTTACATTATCACATAATCTATCGGCTTTCCTAATTACACTATCACATATTTTAATCAATTCACCAAATATATTTGCGGATTCAAGCAAAATAACATTATTTTCCGCAATAACGTTCTCATTTCTGCAATATTGATGATCTCCAAAAATATGCCTTAGTGAATTTTTTAAGTCGATTTTTACTTTCCCATACCTTATAGGTATAGGGTAAGTATTGAATTCATGAAAATTTTCGAAATCGAGATTTTAACGGAAATATCCGTTTTGGGTCTCTAGGAACCCAAAAAAGTGGTTTTTAAAAAATGTCTGTCTGTGGGTGGGTATGTACGTATGTACGTACGTA
>JABXWE010027965.1:0-14548 GCA_014611495.1 Limonius californicus
GTGGTGTCGTACCGTTGACAACTTTATCGTTGGTCCCCACTTCTTTGAGGGCCAGTATAAGTGGGGAAATGTTTCACATTTTTTAGAACATGTTATGCCTCAAGTGTTAGGAAATATTTATCTTATGTTAGACAAGGTATGTGGTTTGTAGGTGATGGAACACTTGCCCACTTCCATAGAATTCAAGAAACTACCAAGATGAAAGTTTCCAAAACAGATTAATTGCACGAGGTGCAATTTATCCTTCGCCTCCACATAGCTTGGACTTGATACCGTTAGATTGCTCTTTGTGTGCAAAGTAGAAAACGACGTCTACGAAACTCCCGTAGAAACGCATTATTGAATCATTTAGGTTAATCCCACCACCCTAACTCGTGCGGCTGATTGACTTATGTGAACAGCAAAGTGGACGGCAGTCTAAACATTTGTTAGGTCAATAATTAATGTTTTTCTTTCTAATTAATTTGTTTTTTTTTGTTGATTTTATTGTTACGTCAATACATTCTTATGCTATCTTGACTTCCTCTGTGTTTGTTTTGTTTAAATTATAAGAAATAAATATTGTAAATGTACCTATTGCAAAACTGCATCGTATTTATTAGTAAATAGTTTCACTGTAGTTTCTTACTACATTAAATTTATTTGAACAATGCAAACAAACAACTGTAATGGGTGTAGCCTACCTACCGGTTACAACATAACGTAATCACCTTGTATTTAGTACATTTGTGATATATTCTAGACTAGAGTAGTCGTTTATATCTTCATTTTATGAAAGCCTTAAAACAAATATTTATTAGTTCTTGTACTGTATCAGGTGTAATCCGCAAGGTTTGATTTTAGTTACTGTTAAGGAAAGCTTTAAATTAAAATCCGCATCTAATTATTTGAAATGGCAAGAGGAGGGTGCTTAAAACCGTGGGTCCCGGTTGTCATACGATCATCTTTGACAATCGTAAACCATGTAGTGGAACTTCTCTTCTTTGTTCGACGAGTTAGGTTAGCCTCCTGCCCGGCATGCGTGGAAAGAGGGACCATTGGCCTATACACAGAAGAAGAAGAAGAAGAGGAGATTGTAATTCTTCCTCATAGTACACCAGTTAAATGCTAGCCATAAAAACATCACCAAATGTTTGAATAATAAACTCAATAAATATACAGAATGGGTGTCTTGAGCACACGAAATATTTATAGGTTATGTTAGAAATATAAGTAAAATTTTATCGCCATTAGAAAGCATATTATACAAATAGCGCTGTTAAATCCCTTGAAATGGAAAAGCTCTATAGTTTTTTGTGGCTAAAACAACATATATTTCAAAAATGTTTCTTCTTCTTCTTCTTCTTCTGTGTGTAGGCCAATGGCCTGTTAATTGCCTACAATGGAGTAGTTAAATATGATAATTAAAGTTGTAGGTACTCGTAAAGGTAAATATAAAAAAAAAGATTAGTAGTAGCTCGTTTTCATATTAGGCTTAAAATAGCTACACTACCTGATTGATGACTCTTGAATTACCAGTGTTTATATCTGCTAGTTGAGACAGAAATAGCTACAAATACAATAGTATGGTGTGACATCTAGAATCAATACATCTACGGAAGATTACACAAGTTGCGCTAATTTCAAAGAACACCGTCTTCAGAAGTGATATTTACAATTAGATTGTCTAGTTTCTCCTTGATATGGTATAATTAAATTTAGATAGCTCAATCAGAAAGTTTTATAGATTTCGCAAGAAAGAATATTTAAAGTTTAAAGATTGATAAAAATACATTTCTAGATAAAGATTTCCATTTTTAAAATTCAAAATAAAATGCAATCTCTTTCACACATAATTTTATATTCAAACGCAAAATCGTGCCTTTATTCTAGGGATATGCAGGAGTGTGGGTTATTCATTCAACGACCCATAAACTTCAACTTTAAAGGCCAACTGATGTAAGTATTGCACGTAATACTTTCAGCAATTTCCGAGGAAACCTGCTCGTTCTGCTTTTTGATTTCCAATCAGAATCTATGTCAGAATAGTTCGTAAATTTATCCCATTAGTAAGAAGTAACCAAAAGCATTTGAAAATTTATGGCCCTCTTGATCATTCCATTGACGGGCGTCATATGAAATCAAACCAAAGAATTAGAGCAATATTCGAACTACCATATATCTAAAATTAGGTCAATAATTGCCGTACGCAGTATTGTCGAGCCGGTTCGATTACAGCTGGAAAAGCCGGTACGTACTACGTGTTTCTCGCGAAGTTAAATGAAAAGTACGCGGAAAAGCTTGATTGTGACACAAAAATGCAACCAGAGAGCGCTAATTTACCTGTGAACACTTTAAATTACACTTAGAAGCACTTTTTCGCTGCAAACTACGCGTTCAAACACTGAAAGCTCGAAGCTTTCTCCGACGTCATGCAAAAGCGCCGTCCCACCCGAGCTGAACTGGCTAGGCTTTCAGGGTTTCAGCTTTTGAATGGACTACGGCGCCACTAACTACGTTAATTCCAGCGCATGCTCTCGTCGGAAAACTCGGATTTTCTTTTTTCATTCAAACTACTCACACGATGTTTTTAATTAGATAACTTTGCAATCGAATAGTTGTTTCAGGGGTTTAGAATTTTTCAGGCTCATCCTGAAACTCGCCCATAGTTGCGGGAGTATTTTTTCAGATTACGTTCCTGTGAATGAACCTTGTCGCCCACACCGAAAATATTGATTCTACGACAGAGAATCCTTGCCTTTCCCTTCTCATCATTGTGTAAGGACTGGATATGGTGAAATTAGACGTGACTCATCTCCGTCTGCATGTAGTTAGCGCCTGGAAATTTGTTTGTGTCCAGATCGGCTCTAGAAATTGCCCCTAGTAGAAAAGTATCGACGGTAATAAATTTAGAAATTGTTCTACACGAGGGGGTGTCTGTAAATAATAACTAATGTATCGTTTCCGCCTTCTAGGTTTTTCTTGGAGATTTCGCTTTAATGGTGGCATTCGAGCCCACGTTCTTCTCATGACCGCAATTATGACGTCAGATATGACGCAAATATGACGTCGCACGTGCCCTAAGATAGTAGAAGGGTTTAAAATAACTGTGGTCTGTTTTAAACAGAAATTGTTGACGTTCTTGATGAATTCGTAGAAGGGTGTCTGCTATTGATTGGTTTTCAGTCTTCCCTATTGTTATTGTATGGAACAGGAACGTATTCAGTAACTTTTCAGCAATCATAAGCTTTCAAAATATAATCACGTGGGTGGGTTTTAAGTTTTGCTTATGGGCGATCTTTTTCCACCCTTGTTAGACAGTGAAATTTGTTCGCTCGTAGTTTCTGTAGAATCTATACTTATTTCAGCCTCAAATTATATACGAAGAGTGTAACTATGGTAGCATTCACGTTAATTTTGAAATTGTTGTGGTAGATGTTTGTTTGTAACAGATTATGTATTAATATCATATAAGAGACTACCCTAGAGGTTGTAGTAACTATGGTAGAATTCACGTTAATTTTGAAATTGTTGTGGTAGATGTTTGCTTGTAACAGAGTATGTATTAGTATCATACATGAGACTATCCAAGAGGCTGTAGTAACTATGGTAGCATTAACGTTAATTTTGAAATTGTTGTGGTAGATGTTTGCTTGTAACAGATTATGTATTAATATCATATATGAGACTATTCAAGAGGCTATAGTAACTATGGTAGCATTCACGTTAAGTATGAAATGGTTGTGGTAGATGTTTGCTCGTAATAGATTATGTATTAGTATCATACATGAGACTATCCAAGAGGCTGTAGTAACTATGGTAGAATTCACGTTAATTTTGAAATTGGGGTGGTAGATTTTTGCTTGTAATAGATTATGTATTAATATCATATATGAGACTATTCTAGAGGCTATAGTAACTATGGTAGCATTCATGTTAATTATGAAATGGTTGTGGTAGATGTTTGCTTGTAATAGATTATGTATTAGTATCATACATGAGACTATCCAAGAGGCTGTAGTAACTATGGTAGAATTCACGTTAATTTTGAAATTGGGGTGGTAGATTTTTGCTTGTAATAGATTATGTATTAGTATCATATATGAGACTATCCAAGAGGCTGTAGTAACTATGGTAGAATTCACGTTAATTTTGAAATTGGGGTGGTAGATTTTTGCTTGTAATAGATTATGTATTAGTATCATATATGAGACTATCCAAGAGGCTGTAGTAACTATGGTAACATTAACGTTAATTTTGAAACTGGGGTGGTAGATGTTTGGTTGTAGTAGATTATGTATTCCTATCATATATGAGACTATCCAAGAGACTGTAGTAACTATGGTAGCATTAACGTTAATTTTGAAACTGGGGTGGTAGATGTTTGGTTGTAGTAGATTATGTATTCCTATCATATATGAGACTATCCAAGAGACTGTAGTAACTATGGTAGCATTAACGTTAATTTTGAAATTGGGGTGGCAGATTTTTGCTTGTAATAGATTTATGTATTAGTATCATACACGAGACTATCCAAGATGCTGTAGTAACTATGGTAGCATTAACGTTTATTTTGAAATTGGTGTGGTAGATTTTTGCTTGTAATAGATTATGTATTAGTATCATACATGAGACTATCTAAGAGGCTGTAGTAACTATGGTAGCATTCACGTTAATTTTGAAATTGGAGTGGTAGATTTTTGCTTGTAATAGATTATGTATTAGTATCATACATGAGACTATCCAAGATGCTGTAGTAACTATGGTAGCATTAACGTTTATTTTGAAATTGATGTGGTAGATTTTTGCTTGTAATAGATTATGTATTAGTATCATACATGAGACTATCCAAGAGGCTGTAGTAACTATGGTAGCATTCAAGTTAATTTTGAAATTGTTATGGTAGATGTTTGCTTGTAATAGATTATGTATTAGTATCATACATGAGACTATCCAAGCGGCTGTAGTAACTATGGTAGCATTCACGTTAATTTTGAAATTGTTGTGGTAGATGTTTGCTTGTAATAGATTATGTATTAGTATCATACATGAGACTGTCCAAAAGGCTGTAGTAACTATGGTAGAATTCACGTTAATTTTGAAATTGTTGTGGTAGATGTTTGCTTGTAATAGATTATGTATTAGTATCATACATGAGACTATCCAAGCGGCTGTAGTAACTATGGTAGCATTCACGTTACTTTGAAATTGTTGTGGTAGATGTTTGCTTGTAATAGATTATGTATTAGTATCATACATGAGATTGTCCAAAAAGCTGTAGTAACTATGGTAGAATTCACGTTAATTTTGAAATTGGTGTGGTAGATGTTTGCTTGTAATAGATTTATGTATTAGTATCATACATGAGACTGTCCAAGAGGCTGTGGTAACTATGGTAGAATTCACGTTCATTTTGAAATTGTTGTGGTAGATGTTTGTTTGTAATTGATTATGTATTAGTATCATACATGAGTCTATCCAAGAGCCTGTAGTAACTATTGTAGCATTTATGTGATTGTAGCACTATGATGGTTTACAACATGTTAAATTTTATGTGTTTTTCAAGCCAAAGCTGTAACTTTACGTAACTAAAGTTTACTCTTACATAAAAGAAATACTTATCTACCACGACCGTTGTAGCACTCACGTTAAATTGAATATTTTGTGATACATGTTTGCTTGTGCTGAAGTATTTCTTAGTATAACTTAAATGATTATTTAATAATAAGTATGTTATAACTATTGTAGGAATTCAAGTGACTTTAAAACTGTTGTAGAACTCTAAATTTTAACTGTAAACGTTTTTGAAGCGGAACCTGTAACTTTACATGTAGTAAAGTTTAAACCAACATACAACAAACAATTATCTACGGAGACTGTTGTAACTATGGTAGCATCCACATTAATTTAAAATTGTTGTCGTAAGGAGCTATCTAAGAGACTGTTGTAACTATGGTAGACACTCACCTAATTTCATGATTATTATTATCATTATTATTAGCCCGCAACATCCCATCGTTGGACAAGGGCCTCCCCCATATGGGGGGGTTGTTGATCTACTCGCCCATAGTGATCAATCCTCGTGGGAGAGAGGCGCCGCGTTAACGCATCTTTCGGGTCACCCATCCAAGTACTGACCGGAAACCACCCTGCCTTATCTCTCCTGATCGTACGTGATATAATGGCACATAAATTCTAAATTTGTAGTTTATACGTTTTTAAAACCAAACCTGCAACTTTGCCTGCGCTACAGTTTAAGCTTTCATATAAGACACAATTATGTGGCAATACTGTTGTAACTATGACAGCATTCACGTTGATTTGAAATTATTGTTGTACATTTTTGCATGTACTAGAGTACATATTTGTTAGTATCATATAAGCGACTATCCAAGGCTGTTGTAACTATGGTAGGCATTCAATTTACCTGCACTAAAGTTTAAACTTACACATAAGAATCAATTATCTGCCAAGACTATTCTAACTATGGTAGCATTCACGTTTATTTGAAATTGTAGATGTAGATGTTTACATGTACTAGAGTATTTGTTAGTATCATATAAGCGACTATCTAAGAGGCTGATGTAACAATGGTTTAGAATTATCGTGGCTTAAAAATTCAACATTGTATGTGCATAGGTTACTGAAGCCAAACTTGTAACTGTATGTCTAATAAAGGTTAAACTCATATATAAAAAAGAATTACCTATCAAGACTGTTGTAACTATGGTAGCATTCACATTAACTAAAAATTTTTGTGTTTAGCGATTATCTAAGAGACTGATGTAAGTATGGTAGACATTCACATAATTTAATAATTATAATGGCATAAAAATTCTAAATTTGAGGTGTACACTTTCTTGAAGGCAAACTTGTAACTTTACCTGTACTAAAGTTTAAACTTACATATAAGAAACACTCGTCTACAAAGATTGTTGTAACTATAGTATCATTCACGTTAATTTGAAATTATTGTGGTTGGTGCTTGCTTATACTAGAATATTTGTTAGTATTTGTAACTATGGCAGACGTTCAAATGATTTTTTGTGCAATTGTACGCGAAGTAACAACTTCGCGTAGGCCATGCAGGCTGCAAAATTTAATTTCGCGGCCGCTGTCATAGCGACGGCCGTAAAATTTACTTTCGCGGCCGCTGTCATAACGACGGCCGTTAAACTGAATGTCAAATATACATACATATTTATTTTGACACATGAGAATGGACAGTTTTTAGAAATTATTTATTATTTATCTCATTTCCATGGTAACATGAAAGCCGACCGTCTTTCTATTTACGCCGAAAATTATAATTTTTAAAATTAAATCAATAATTATTGAGGATTCTACACAATTGCACAAAAAATGTTGTGTATACTGCGGCCGCGTCATTCTTTAACGTCCTCGAGGTTGCCTTGCCTCGGCCGCAAGCGGCCTCGGCGGCAATCTTCCTCTCGGTACGTTAAAGAATGATTTCGCGGCCTAAGTATACAAATAACTATTAAAACTACCGAGGCCTTAAAATTCAAAATTTTATGTGTATACGTTATCGAAGTCAAACCGTAACTTTATCTGTACTAAAGATTAAACTTACATATAAAAAAGCAAAATCTATGAAGACTTTTGTAATTATGGTAGCATCTACGTTTATTTGAAATTGTTGTGGTAGATAGTTGCAAGTACTAGAGTATTTGTTAGTATTATATAAGCGACTAGGTATTATAGAGGATGTTGTAACTGTGGTAGGCGTTCACGCGATTTTAAAACTATCGTAGCTTAAAAATTCTAAATTCTGTGTGTATACGTTATTGATACCAAACCTTTACCTGTATCTATACTAAAGTTTAAACTTACATGTAAGAAACACTCGTCTACCAAAATTGTTGTAACTTTGCTAGCATTTGCGTTAATTTAAAAATATTGTAGTGTATGTTTACTTCTACTAGAGTATTTCTTAGTACAATTTAAGCGATTATCGAAGAAGTTGTTGAAGCTATGGTAGATATTCACGTTATTTTTAAACATTCGTGGCTTAAAAATTTTAAATTTTATGTGTATACGTTGTCGATGCCAAACTTGTAATTTTATCTGTATTAAATTTTAAACTTACATATAAAAAACAATCTATCTACCAAGACTGTTGTAACTATGGTAGCAGTTACGTTAATTTAAAATTATTGTCGTAGATGTTTGCTTCTACTAGAGTGTTATTTAGTACAAGTTAAGCGATTATCTAAGAGGTTGTTGTAACTATGGTAGGCATTCACGTGCATAGTGTATAGTGACATAAGAATTTTAAATGTTAAGTGTATACGTTTTTTAAACCAGATTGATAACTTTACCTCCACTAAAATTTTAACTGGCATACAACAAGCTATTATCTACGAAGCTGTTGTAACTATGGTAACTTCACGTGATCTTAATATTGTCGCATTTTAAAGTATCTGACTTTTAAGTATATCAGTAATTTAGATAGAGCTGTAATTTTATCCGCACTAAAATAGTTTTTGCAAATAACATGCCATTATCTACCAAATTATTGTAACTATGGTAGAACTGATGTTTTAGAATTATATTATTTTAAATTGGACCTGTATTTTACCTGCAGTAAAGTATTTTTTGCAAATAATAGGTCACTGTCAATGAAACTATGGTGTAACTATGGTAGCATTGATGTGATTTTAAAAATTGTGCTATGCGAAATTGCTGAACCTGCACTAACGCTTGTTTTGCATAGTATAAGCCAGTATGTGGCAAGCTGATGTAACTATGGTAGCACTGATATAGTAACAGCTGTAACTTGAATTCTATTTTACCTACACCAAAGTATCTATTTGCTTATAACAGACAATTATCTAGCAAACTATTGTAACTGTGGCTGTATAGATGTTTTAAAATTAAGTTACTTATACTTGTAGTATAATTGTTGACAAATAACAGGACGTTATCTATTAAGCTACTGTAACTACTGCAGCATTGATGTAACTTTAAAATGATATTTGAAACTGATAGACCAAGTATTGTACCTATACTAAAGCATTTATTTTTATAATTACACCAGACAATTATCTAGCAAGTTGTTGTAACTATGGTTGCAAAATTAAAATTGTCGTATTTTAGAAATTCTAACTTTTAATTTTATATGTTTTTAAAGTTAACTGTAATTTTACCTGTGTTAAAGAAATTATTTGCATAATATAGGCTATTAAGTCGCACAACATTTTTGCCAAAAATTTGCGGCCAAATGAATTATTTATTTGTAATATGGCATTTGCTAAAGTTCTTTACTCTTATATCTATATTATAGACACTTTTTAATACGAACTGCATCCTGTAGTTGTTGCATTTCCCCTAAGCCACTTCCCGGAAGTATCCCTATGAATACTGAATGAACGTATCACTAACGCCCGTGCATTTTACCATTGATGTGGTTTTGCCACTACGTGCACCTTCGGATGAGGTTGCGGTGGCTCATGGCTTAAAGGCCAAACGATCTCCAGCTCAAATCCCGGAACGCCATAATTGCTCATGTTCGTGTAACCACCTACTTTGACGTATTTGCTTCGGGGTTTCAGGAACACAGGATTGAAGGCCCCATAGTGTATATTTCATCAAAATTAAATTAATAAAAATGTAGCTGTTTCAGAAGGTTGTTGCATGTATTCTCCGAACTGACATCCGATTTTGACAGAATTTTAAAGTTAAATGTTTAACAAAAATTGGTCTGGGAAAATGAACCAAGGCTATATTAAAAAATTAAAAATAATTCATAATACATCAATCTTTGTTATTAATCAAGCAATTTTTCAGAAACAGTAGCTAACTATGGTATAGCAGTATATAGGAATATACAGAAAACATGAATATTTGCTAGGTTCGTAGTATACAGGGTGGCTGACTTTCAGTTGGAGATCAGGTATCTGCTATAATATTGAAGGCACCAGATGATTTGGTGTAATTAATCATTTTTCACGACCTACTGACTATTTTTTGGAGAATGATCAAACTTTTGATATTTAAATGAAACCCCCTGTACATTTTTTTAAATAAACAGAACTAGATTTTCCAAATCCGTCCATGAATATTTTTGTACATGATAATGAGGGTTAGATCATCAAAACTGGCATAAGCACTTAGATATACCATACAAAGTTTGGACGCTTATTCTGCGTTTCCTGCAGTTTGGGCGTTGCTAAAATTGCCTATTTAAATAACAGCAAACGTTATAACGCCCTGTGTAGACAATAAGCAAAACTTGCGAATTTTGTTTGAAACTAACATAGACCATTATGGTGAGAAATTGTTATTGTATGCTAATATAAGTTTATGCTATAATCTAGAGGTTCTCAACAATTTCTAGCCTAATTTACCTATTACGATCTTTACGATTAGTGTTGTTATAGTGAGAGTAATTATTTTTAGGCGGATGTAGCAATGAATAATACATACCTATATCCCGTTTATGGATTTCATTTTTTTTTGTATAACCTCCAACATGTGCAATAAGAAGGTGTGTCTAAATTTTTTCTTTACGTCATGGCGGCAGCGATTGCGTTGATCGTGTAAGAGAGTGAATGACGCAGCTAGATGTGATTGACAGGAAGCAGCTCTTATGATAGTGATTTTACCAGCAGCGGTTACCAAGATGTTATGATTTTACGACCAGTATATTAGGTGCCTACTGATATACCGCTTAAAACATGTTTGGTGTCACTGGTACAAACAGCACAACAAGCAAACAAGTCACTTCGTATCGCAGTTTGGACTTTGTACCCGCTTAAAAATAGTCACTATAATTATAGTGCCTTTTTACACTGATCTACCACAACTTTAAATTTCTGCAAACATTTTGATAATAAAAGGTTTCGTATGCTTTTTCGCAGAAATGTTTGTCCCTACAACAAAGCGTTTAAGAATCTATACAAGTTGTCAGCTAACCCACCAGAATTCTGTCTTCCAAAACATTAAACAATAATTCACCCTTAAACCTTTGATTGCATACCTTTCACTAGTGACAACCGAAATTTTCGTTAGAAGTTTCCGGAACGCCCAAAACGTTAAGCTGTCATGCCATTCTTGTATTGCTCGATCTTCTGATGGTGATAGTGATTGCATGTTCGTGTTGTTGACTTGATAAGGGGTACCCGAGCTATTTTAAACTTTCAATCTGCGTGGGGGTTATTTTTAAATGGAAATTACACGTTTACAAATACTTTGTTAAAGTTGAAGCTGGTCGCTTAACTAATATTTCAACTCTTGATTATCACAATACAAAAAATTCACTGCTTACCATCTTCGCTAATAACTGAAAATATGAAAAGTTTTTACCCTAATTCGACCACACAGAAGAGGAATCCATAAAGGTTGAGTTACACATTGAGGGCGAAAGGACGAGGAACGGGAATAAACAGACGGCAGCTAGTCTGATGTCACTGGCAACCAAAACAAAGTAACTAAAAACTGGGCGTTGCAATAAATTACACCATAAGGATTTTTCAAATATTTTAAACATCAAAAACAATCAATTAAGGCACAGAGTTTTTGCTGTAACGCCGAATCTTGACAGCAGCGTTAAAAGCGGTAACAGGGTTAATTGTGTCCGTATCAAACGATAAACGAAACCGCACGGTAATGTCAACTAAGTTATTGTATCTTGCTTTTATTTCGAGAAAACGGCATGAAAGCTTAATTACCAGAGCAACTTTAACCCCACCCTAAGTCTGCACGCCTCAAGCGGCTATGCGAAACTATTTTGTTCAGGCTGAAAAACAAGCCACTAGGAGTCGATTTTCAAAACAAACTTGACACAAAACTTAGAACATAATTCCTGAAAAGGTCTCAAATAGTGCACGCTGTTCGTCTCTGAAATCTTCGTCAACGCTAGCCAATGAAAACACACATGCTAGGAATATCTTTCGAGATACGCAGAAAGTGCCATAAGGGGGTTATTTACCAATAAAAATATTGAAATGATGAGTGCTGTTATGTCAATTTTGGGTATTTTGGCAAAATTAACTAACCTATACTTCAATATAACAATTACTGGATAAATGGCATGGCTGATTGTAACTAATCTAGCTAAGGGTGGTAATGCCTGCAAGGGCAGTCTTGATAAGAGTGCTGCGACGTCAGCTTTGAATATTTTGGCGAAATAACTAAACTATACTTCAATATAACAATTACTGAATAAATTGTATGGCTGATTGTAACTAATCTAGCTAAGGGTGGTAATGCCTGCAAGGGCAGTCTTAATAAAAGTGCTGCGACGTCAGCTTTGGATATTTTGGCGAAATAACTAAACTATACTTCAATATAACAATTACTGAATAAATTGTATGGCTCTTTGTAACTAATCTAGCTAAGGGTGGTAATGCCTGCAAGAGCAGTCTTGCTAAGAGTGCTGCGACGTCAGCTTTGGATATTTTGGCGAAATAACTAAACTATACTTCAATATAACAATTACTGAATAAATTGAATGGCTATTTGTAACTAATCTAGCTAAGGGTGGTAATGCCTGCAAGGGCAGTCTTGCTAAGAGTGCTGCGACGTCAGCTTTGGATATTTTGGCGAAATAACTAAACTATACTTCAATATAACAATTACTGAATAAATTGTATGGCTGATTGTAACTAATCTAGCTAAGGGTGGTAATGCCTGCAAGGGCAGTCTTGCTAAGAGTGCTGCGACGTCAGTTTTGGATATTTTGGCGAAATAACTTAACTATACTTCAATATAACAATTACTGAATAAATTGTATGGCTGATTGTAACTAATCTAGCTAGGGGTGGTAATGCCTGCTAGGGCAGTCTTAATAAAAGTGCTGCGACGTCAGCTTTGGATATTTTGGCGAAATAACTAAACTATACTTCAATATAACAATTACTGAATAAATTGTATGGCTCTTTGTAACTAATCTAGCTAAGGGTGGTAATGCCTGCAAGAGCAGTCTTGCTAAGAGTGCTGCGACGTCAGCTTTGGATATTTTGGCGAAATAACTAAACTATACTTCAATATAACAATTACTGAATAAATTGTATGGCTCTTTGTAACTAATCTAGCTAAGGGTGGTAATGCCTGCAAGGGCAGTCTTGATAAGAGTGCTGCGACGTCAGCTTTGGATATTTTGGCGAAATAACTAAACTATACTTCAATATAACAATTACTGAATAAATTGTATGGCTGATTGTAACTAATCTAGCTAAGGGTGGTAATGCCTGCAAGGGCAGTTTTGCTAAGAGTGCTGCGACGTCAGCTTTGTATATTTTGGCGAAATAACTAAACTATACTTCAACATAACAATTACTGAATAAATTGTATGGCTGATTGTAACTAATCACGAACGCAATTTAACAAAAATTGTATTTGATTGTTTTTCAATTTCTAGCAATTGCCTTTTGTACCACAGGAAGCGCTTAAAGTGAGTTTGCTAATTCAAACAGATGCCAACTCTAATGAATATTGTCATAACCGTTTGCCTAACAATGATCACGGAAATGTAATCTAGCATGTTGCTTCGCCTTAAGCGTAGTAACAAGATCATATGGGGCATAGAGAGAATCAATAAATATATATCATGGACCAGCGGACAAAAATGACATTACAATTTCGCACCAAAAATCGTTTTAAATATAAAAGTATTAATTTATAAATATTTATAAATTATAATTTTGCAATCAGCCATAAATACATTATGTGTATTCATGATATTTATTTATTGAATAAGTTATATACAGGGTGTACCAACTGAAACAGGACGCCCTGAATAACTTCAGACTATTGTTAAGTTCTCTTGCCAATTATTTGACCATTTACAAAGAACTTCAGGGCGGACCTGTTTAGTTAGGACACCCTGTAGTAGCGATTAAAATATTTTTTTTATTGATTTAGAATGCAGTCAACAACTTCAACATATTTTATGATTCCATTTGTTTGAGAACTAACGTATAAAAATAGTAATTTTAAGACAACCGCATTTTAAATGTTGTGCTATTTTATATAAAACTGCATAGACTTAAATTATATTCGGAGAGTATTGCTCAATTTCTGTTTGTGACATTTGTAGGTCACACGCCTTCTACACATCTAGATATGTCTTAAACGAAAATGTTTTTAAGCTACGTACATAGTAACCTGGAATGTTCTTAAAATACTTCTATGCGACCATTTAATTATTGCATTTTTAAAGGTGTAAATGTTATAATAATTCCAGTGATTTTGTTGATTATTGTTGCATGATATTTTGCTTGTTACGCCACTGGTTTTAGAACTATTACTTAAAGTTTATAATTACTTACATGTTTTGCAACTCGAAGGAAAATTTCTTCTGAAGAAAGTTCATGATGTTTATTAGTGCAACTGTAATGTAGGTGTCTGATAACTGAACATAGTAAAAAAAACTAACAAAATTTGTAAACAAAGATAAGCGTGCAAGATAAAGATAACAAAAGGTCGTGTTGATAATTGGTATCTTACCTACGTAACGCGGATGTTATTTCGGTGAGTTGATAAAATATAATGCCACTCAAATTAAGTTATTTGTATTGATAACTGAATTTGCATATAATTTCGTATA
>JABXWE010027966.1:0-17603 GCA_014611495.1 Limonius californicus
GTTTACTACAGTGACATTTATCATGTGGGTGAAAAGAACCCACCACCACTTTTTTCCATGCATCGCAATTCGGTAATTGTTGACCGATTGATCTAAAAGATCCACCCCTCCCATGAACGCATTGTAGGTATTGAAAAGCTTCGGTTGGGGTACTGATATTTTTTCCTTTTTCTTTGACGACCACCTTTTCACTTGTGACATTGGTTCTATGCCGTCGTAATTGGTAGCCATCGTAACGACACTATTGTCATGCCATCTCACGAAAAGGAGAGAGTTATCTTTATCGTAACGATAATCGAAATTACCACGGTCTTTTTTTTTCATCTGACCGGAAGGAAGAATTGGGCATTTTTTAGTGCGGTTCTCTCGCACAGTTCCGGTAGCTCTTATACCTTTCTCTCTCAAACTAGCTAGCAGATCGTAGCTTGTAAAATAATTGTCAAAGAACACTATGTGATCAGTAGGTTCTTTGACAACTTTTAAAAGATCAATTACGACCTGCGATCCCAGGGGAAGTGTGAATTTCGAAATTTTAACCTCACCATTGGTCGGCTTAGCACCACAGTAGGTATCAAAGGCATAACAATAGCCACTGGAACTACATAACATCCAGTCTTTATAACCAAAGCGTACTGGTTTACCCTTGATAAACTGTTTCGCAGAATGATGTCCAAAATATCGGACCATCGCTTCATCAATGGACAAACATTCGTGAAAAATTCCGAACTGTTGGAACTTTTTGTTCAGTAAGTTCATCAATGGTCTTACTTTGAACATTTTATCATTTCTGTCAATCAGGGTGTTATCTGCCAAGTGTATATATTTTTTTATCTCCTCGTACCTATTTCTACTAATACAGTTCGAGATAAATGGAACATTCACGTCTTCATCCAAACACCAATATAAACGCGCACGAGGTAATTTATGATAACCACTAAAAAGAAGCACACCTACAAAAATCTTGATTTCGTCACTAGTAACTTGAAAACTGTGATTATTGCGGGCTTTGGCATATTTATTCGTTTGTTCTACTATAAGATTGACAACTTGTTCGTCAAACAGTTTTTCAAAAATTTGAATGATGTTACAGCTAGACAATTGTGCTCGTACTTTATCCAAACGAGTGGAGTTGCCATTAGTGGATGTCATTTTCATATCTACTGGTGCGCTACTCCACTTGGGCTGACTTACTTTTGCTTTTTTTGATAGTGTAGTACGAAACTTAGATAGTGGCATGTTGTATTCTTCATCACTATCATCCTCCATCGCTATTTCAATTTCTCCTGGAATATCACAGGGAAGATGAGCTGTAACCAGATCGTCTTCATCAAACTCCTCTTCATCAGTTTGGTAATCGGGTTCTGGCGGAATAATCACCACATCAATTTCTGAGTTTGAGAATCTTACATTTGCTATGGTATCTGCTGCAGACGCTAGTGTCGTGAATCTTTTTCCATAAAAAGAAGAAGCGGGAATTTCGTCGAGACTTTCCATCATAAAAGAGTGCCTGAAAATATAGAAACTTTTTAGAGCAAGAAAATATCTGAAAATATATCCTGCATCTGCCCACTGTACTCAATCGAGTACACTCATGTTTACCCCAACATGAAATAAAATGTAATAAAGTTTTCACTTACCTAACAAAAGAATCTTGTTTTTACACCTTTGTTTGCTATATTCAAAGAAAATAAATTTCCAAATTTGAAAAGAAACTATAAATTTGAATATTATTATTTGCTTGTCACCATTCAACTCACAAAACCTGATGCACGTGTCACTGTAAGCTGCTATTATCATAACCTAGGATGAAAAAAGCGGGAATTTCTCTGTCAGAATTTGTGTAGAAGACTACAAGGATCAGGATTCTGCAATTAAACTTTACATTTTTAACACATAGATGCCCCCCCAGTGCTAAAATTTAAGTGTACTCAAGCGAGTACAACGGGCATAAATGGGTTAATAAAACGGTAAAGTAGTATACGTTGCTTCTCTTACACTATATCCCTAACGTAGTGCCTATACCTGGAAATACTGTATGTATTATAATTCCCATTTGACTACAATACTCAGTCCTATCACATAATTTAATTTTCTCCATGCTGTCCCACAGCTTACATAAAGGGGCGTTGTTTTACTATTTTGAAGTCTACTAATGTTAGGCGTGTAGTCAATCCTTAAACGGTTATCATATTTGCTTGTTGCTTTGATGTAAAAATATTATCTACACATGAGCGGGCAGCTCTGAATCAGCTGTTGTCTCCGATGGCAGTTCATTCATCATCTAGTCTGTTTTTTATAAACTTAGATACAGCCTTTGGCGTTGTATCCAGTTATTTAAAAAATAATATATAAGCTGTGTTAGAATGTAAAATAAGTTATCTGTAGGTCTGATCTTTCCCTCATACACAAACGCAGATAGGGGTTTGACGCCTCTTTTCCCTAGAAGGGTTGACACTTTACCCTTTCTCCAGATTTTAAAACAAAAATATGTTTCATGACAGAGATAAAAAAAATTTCTAATGGATATATTTGTTAATCAATAATAATACAGAATGTTTCATTTTCCAGATAAATCGAAATATGAGTAGAAACAAGGGCATGCGCATCATGAGGGGACCTTTTTAGTCTATATTTAGATTTCTTCACGTATTTACAATGAAATTCTTTAAAGGGATGATGTTCTGCAGTAGTCGGTACTCTAGGAATATAATTGTACAATGTATTGCCCAAATTTCAATATTGAATCGAAACTAATTTTTGATGGACTCGTTTAGGTATAGCTGCTATAAGTACGGGATTTGGGAAGTGAAAAATTGAAAACGGCTAGAACAAAATGAAGACTCTATTACAAGCAGTACACCAAACTGAATTTTTAAGAACACTAAATATTTACTTGTAACGTTGTGATATCCTGGAGACCCTAAGTATATTCAATTTACGTTTACTATTACAGTATTTGATGTCGATGTAGAGTTGTGCTACAATAAGCGTTTAGCGTAGTTAGATTGTTCTGAATCTCTGTATTTGAATCTTTGTATCTGCTATTCAAATTCTAATTGCCTGACCTGTGTATACAGAATTACACTGTGAACAGTTTAATTTGTAAATACCTGACAAATCGTTAGTCTTATCTTCTGTATTGAATAAATAGTTGAAAATTTTCTTTTCGATATAATATAATTGAGAAAATCCTTCCGAAGCTGGAAGCAGAATTTAGGGAGAATTAACCACAGCTGAAAATAGGTAACGGAAGAACAGCAACAAGCGAATTAAATGATTTCGCAGTAATTGAAGCTATTTCTTAAGTGCCACATGTTAGTCAAACAGTTCTTTAAAGACAGCTAGGAATTAGCCGGCCTTCCGCTTCAAGGATCATTAGATCAAATCAGTTTCATCCACACCATGGCGAAAATATGTTCTTGTATTATTTAATAGCACATTGGCAGTTTTAAATAGGAACATTGTATTAGCGGCGATCAATTACAAAGGGTTTGTCTCTGCATAAAGTTTGAAACTGTTAATAAAATCTGCAATCACCACTAAAACTCAATAATTAATATTGCAGTCCGATTCAGAATATTCCCCCGCCAATTTTGCTGGCTAACTATTTCCATACGGTTAAAATTGATATTATATTATGCCCACTGAGCAAGTAAAATTTTAATTTTCATGATATCATGGCCTATAAACACAGTGAATTTACATGCTCGTAATTCCATTTAACGTGTACCGGAAACGTTTTTCTCTACAGTTTCCAAGTGGATGCATATTCAAAGGGCAAATTGGCACAATTATTTGCAGTCAGCTGTAATTAGCAATGATTTCTATTTTACTGAAATGTCAAAGCGCCAGTATGTGTGGGTGGGGTGAGAAATATGTCAAACTGAATTTAGATTTCCTACGCAAGGCGGGATTTGTTCAACACCAGCACGTAGCTTATATTGCATAGGCGGGGTGCTGTTGTAATCAGCTCAACATTAATGTATAATTTACTCTTATTGTACCCCGAAAGTGAGATTAAGTGTAATGCAGCTTTGTACGGGGGAAGTCCTTATGTAAATGAAGATGTGAGACTTCATTGGATCAAAAAGCGCCTGGCACCTGTCATACCTTTTTCAACCCTAATTGATTGTGAGATTTCGCTGAACTGAGTACGGATTTATTGGACAGGCCCAATTTTCTTTTTTTAGTATACGGATGTTTGTTTCATTAATTTAAAAAGCGAACATATGGACATGCTTCATAACTATTTAAAGGAAACTTTGATCTCCAGTTAATACTTATGGTGGCTTCTTGTCTAAGCGACAAAAATACTTAAAGAAGAAGGACTATAAAGAAACACCTCATTCGAAATATATGACCATGTGGGGGGCAAACATATCTGGAAACCCAAGACCTGAGCTCAGTCAGCTGGTGAGCAGTGGCATAGGTTTGTTTCTAAACTTGGGGAACTTATGCATTACAATTTCCACCATATACGTTCTTGTAGTTAGAATATTTTGTTGTTGTTGACATTTCAATTTGAACTGATAAAAATTCGTGGCAATAGTAAATCATTAATTAAATTAAAATTATTTTTAGAAAAATATATTGTATAAAGCACTAATGCCTGGTATGGCAGCTACATCAAACGATTCAAAAGTTTCTGATGGTTCCTCACCTTCTTTATCATCGGAAAGGTAAACATGTTCATTGTTCATCGTCATCCGAATCGCCTGCATTTACCATTAAGTTGAAATGATCATTTATCTAGTAGGTGTTTCTATATAGTGCTCTACTATTTTGTCAATATGACTGTAAATACTAGCTTCTTACTGTCATAGCTTTAAATTTATCTTTGGCTAGTTCCATCACATCGTCAAGTTTAAAAGTTCTGCTTTTTAAAGCTACCTACAAACTGTTTAACTTCAGCCTACAGTTATTCTATTGCATTGAGTTCAAGTTGGTATGGAGGCAATCTGCGAACCCTAAACTTGTATTTAGCCATTTCAGTGTCTAGTACATGTTGGAGATGTTGATTGCTATGCTGCCTGATACTTTTACATAATGCAAGCTTGGTGAGTTAGGAATCATATAGAATATTATGTGCTACAAGCCAGGCTCCTTGAACCATTTTATAAAATTGGAATGGTGCTTGTCGTTATTAAACCTATGCAAGAAATGGAAAAGGAAATAAAAAAATAAGCAAGTTGCAGTAGATGTACTTATTTGTTCTGAAGAGAACACTTTTTCTTTAGTAAAAAGCAAATAGGAAGAATCAAATAGTACTTTTAACATAAGATATCACTTTACAAAACAAAACCACACAACGAAATGAGCCTATAGCAACGCCTAGGCTAAAGCGCGAATTCGATATTAAACTATAGGACCCACGTATTTTCTTAGCGCTGACGAGAAACACGTAGCAGAAAAGAGGCCGGTGTCCAGTTGTGGGAAGTGAAAGGCTTTTGATTCATTGATTGAGAGTAACTGAATTTATTGATTTTAATTTAAGGTTGCGCAACTACCTTAACCATAATTCTGTCTTCTTATAGTACATTAAGCATGAATGAAAAAATAAATTATTTAGTAGAAGCAGATCGCATGCACAATATAAAATCTCGATTTCATGCTTTCAATTTTAAAGACTTTTTCTATTAATTCCGTTGTGCTGCCTATCAAAATGCTTGATTTCCTGTAAAAATCAAAATTTTTGGTGGCTCTTGGAATGTATTTACGTTCATATAACGTACTTGTTGATGTAGGAGTAGTGCAAAATTAAAAATTACGTAAAGTATTGTATATGCTAAAATGAAAATTTCGCTTCGAAAACCCCATAGCCATCTCGTTTTTGTTATTTACCCGTGGTCACACACTTTTTATTATTCAGGAACTGTTTCCCATCAGGGTTTGAAGAGCATTCATTGAATTTTTTAGTACAGGTCTTTAGTATCACTGTCACCTTGTTTCTATTTAGATCCTTTCCTGTAAATTCGACCTACATTAATTAAATTTTCAACAGCACCCTTATCGAAAATGTAAAGTACAGCATAATAAATAGTATCTCTTAACCTTTTCAGACTGATATGGCGTACGTTTTACGAAGAAGGTATTTAACCAAATTTTTCAAGCTTGGTAATTACCAGTGATTGAAGCTAATATCATCAATATATTTCTGAAATTCAAAGGCATACACTTGCACTCACGCACACTACCGTAAAATAACTATATTTTTCTAAACGGTTTGAGATTGAGACCTAAGCTCCACTCCGCTAAGCAGCTATTTTAAATAGCCACTGCTTTTATATAACCCCAAAAATTATATGAAGTTACATCATGTATGAAAATAGAAAGAAAACATAATTTGCTAAACAGCTTACTATATGTCCCAGCACAGAACTAGCAAAATAGTACATATATTAAATATTTTATATATTTTATTATAACTTGTACTTCAAACTATCTCACTGTTAAATTGTCAACCCTTCTTGCATATTTTAATTCCTCCAATTAGAGGAATAATCGTTTCCTTCGTCGAAATAGTATGCTATCCTGATTTACACCTACTATCGCTATTAGTTTCAAGTAACTACCAGTAGTAGCAGCAGCTGGGAGCTCGAGCCGTATATGTCTATTTTAAGTTTACAACTTTTTTCTGTACATCAATAGCTTTAATTCTTTGGAGTCTCTCCCAATATATAGTTATTTCCTACATCGTCTATTATATAACTACATCTATATATGCAGCTATGCATGTTCTCTATTGCTACTAGTTCTAAATAGTTAGTAGTAGTAGTAGCTAGGAGCTCGAGCAACATAAGTTAATATTTAATTTACAGCCTCTTCTATTACATCAATAGTTTAAGTTCTTTGGAGTCTCTTCCACTATATTGTTATTTCCAACATTATCTATTATATAGCTACATCTATATATGAATCTATTTTATTCTTTATTGCTACTAGTTCCAAGTAGTTAGTAGTAGTAGTAGTAGCAGCTCGAGCAGCAAATGATATTTAGAATTTACAGCCTCTTCCGTTACATCAATAGATTTAGTCCTTTGGAATGTCACCCACTATATTGTTATTTCCAACATTATCTATTACAAAGCTATACCTATACATGCATCTATTCATATTATCTACAGCTACTAGTTGTAAATAGTTAGTAGCAGTAGTAGCTAGGAGCTCATGTAACATATGTATATTTTGAATTTACAACCTCTTCCATTACATTAACAGCTTCAGTTCTTTGGAAGTTCTTCAACTATCCACCATTGTGCATTCTAATTCCACATCTGCATATACACCCCTTCATATTCTCTTTCGCTATTAAATCGAAGTAGTTACCAGTATTAGCAACAGCTAGTAGCTCGAACCACATATGCGTATTTTGAGTTACAGCTATTTTCATAGTATCAATAGCTTTAGTTGTTTGACATAGACAACTCTAGTTTTGTATACCTATTACATTGTTATTTCCAGCATTATTCATTATATAGCTACAGCCGTATATGCACATAATCATGTTCTTTGCTGCTACTGGTTTTAAATAGTAGGTAGTAATAGTAGTAGTAGCGAGTAGGTCGAGCCACATATGTATATTTTGAATGTACAACCTGTTACGGTCCAATCGAGCTTTTTCGACGACCCGTAACCAGATCGATGGAAAAAGGGCTGCAGCTTAGCTCAGAGGAGTAGGGGAAGTTCGTGAAAATCGCTTATGGGAGAGAATTTTTAGTTGTGTACAGGGCGAGTCAAAATAAGTAGGCGCCACCTTCCAAATCCAGCTGTCTGTAGGTCCTCGTGGAAGGCCGAGAAGCCAACAGCTTACGGGAATGGAACTTACCGTTATTGTGCCTCCTCCTATATATTTAAAGCTTGCAAAATTCTTACACAAACAAGTACAAAAGACACAATAAGAGGCAGTAAACTTTAAACACACATGTAATTGAACGGTTAAAAATGACAATACAAGAAAATGACAAGTGATAACGCTATAAGTCTGGATTACATAATTTAAATTTTTGAACGTGCAGGAAAAAACTCGCCGCCACTGGTGCAACGGGATATACGTTTTGCATACAGCTACGTAGCACTAGTGACGCTGAAGCTCACAAAAATAACAGAATATAATCTGGTAGTTTTATACTTAACTAACACCACAAACCAGTTTCCAGTTACATAAAAGCAAAATTTGAATTTTGCAAGAAAACGCGAAACAAAAACGATTACTTTTACACGTCACAAAATTTGATATTTAACCTTGAACGGAAATAGGAGCGGCCGGCACAATACTGGTTCACAAGATGATAAAAATTCATGCGTACGACCCTGAAGCCTGGGTTGAAGGAAGTTAACATCCAGGGGCCCGGAGATTTTGATGCATTCAGCGCACCAATGATAACCGCAGAGCGACGGAGCTGGTTTGGAAATTAATCCAACTAACGACGATCGGCCAATTCACCAAGAAATTGCCTTTACCGGGGTTGAATCAAGTGTTTCCCTGTTAAATCCGGCAGTAGCCGATGGTCTGTTTATACCCCTTGGTAATAAAACAGCGAGACGGAACACACATAACAGATACCCCTCAAAAAAAAACTCAAAAGCCGCCACTTGCAGCACTCGATATATTTACGGCCCTCCCCTGAAGATGTAATTTCGGAAGGCACCGGAGTCATGAAAGGTGGAAGACTGACTGACGTAAAAACGCAACGGGAATCTGCACTCTCCCCCCAAAAATTGCACCATATTTCGAAACGTTATGTAAAAGTTCTAGAATAAGGGACACGTGAGTTCTCGGAAGCGCTTAGGGTCATGAACGAGAAAAACAAAAGTCGGCAGTTTCGAGCCTACAAAAAGGGAACTGTCAACATATCTCAAACTTCGAAAAACAAAACAAATAGCGAAATGGTAACCCAAAATAAGACTGCAATTAAAATAACGTTATTAATTCTTATAAAGCGGCAAATAAATTAAGAAATTAATTCATATAAAGCGGCACATTTTAAAATGAACATAACAAACCTCTTCCATTACATCAATAGCTTTAGTTCTTTGGAGTTTCTCCCGCTATCCACCATTATGTATTAAAATACCACATTGGCATATACACCCCTTCATGTTCTCTTTCGCTATCAATTTGAAGTAGTTACCAATAATAGTAACAGCTAGTAGTTCGAAACACATATGTGTATTTTGAGTTTACAGCTATTTTCATTATATCCATAGCTTTAGTTCTTTGAGTTAGCAAACTGTAAGTTTTTTTATATTTTATTGTTATTTCTAACATTATTATATTATATAGCTACAGCTGTATATACACATAATCATGTTCTTTGCTGCTACTAGTTTTAAATAGTTAGTAGTAATAGTACTAGCTAGTAGGTCGAGCTACATATGTATATTTTGACTGTACAGTCTTTTCCATTACATCAATAATTTTCGTTTATTGGTCCATTCTCAGTTACTCTATTTTTTTCTTGGTATTTCTAAAAATGGTGTCCTAATGACACATTTGTACATAGACCTCTGCATGTTATCATGGTATTACTATTTTTTTCAAATAGTTATTAGTGGTAGTAGCTAGCAGATTTTACCACATACGTCTGTTTTCATCAGTATATGGTTAGCTATTGTTATTTAATTTTTCCAAATATTGATACTTCAATATTTTGCTTACATTTCTAACTTTATAAATCATACAGGCAGCAGCCCTTGTATGGATCTGTCTATTTTGAGTTTACATCCTTCCATTAATAGGTTTCTTCTCTGCCTTGTCCAATTATTTGTTCTTATTTATTTTTCCTTCATTTATTATATAGCTATAGTTGTATTTAGACCTCTTTATGTTTCCTACAGCTAATAGTTGCAAATAGCTGGTAGTGGTAGTAGCCAGTAGCTCTTGTATAGATATGTCTATGTTGAGTTTTCATCATTTCCTAGTACAGTAATAGATTTATTCTTTGGCCTATCCTATTATGCGTCCCTCTATATTTTATTCGAATTAGAATTTACCTATGTTGTACCGAATTTCTTCTAATCGTTTGTTTAAATTCTCCATATTTAGAGTAATTCCTTAACATTATCATCTCGTTATGATTTTCTAGCTTTTCCAATCTTTCCAATGGATTTTTATAATCCCCGTATTACTGACATTAATTATCTTTTAATTGTTTCGTTATCTGTATAGGATTGTTCGTCAATTAATAGTCCATTATGTTTCCTTTGGTTGTTTTCATACTTATGATTATTTTATTTTGATGCGACTATTGTTTGCAAACGCATTTGGTAGTCTTGTACATACACTGCCAACACACACATGTACTAGACATACGTTGGCAAACCCCAAAAAGGGGCTGGACGATGTAAAGGCAACAGCAGAAAAGACTGTTATCATAAGACACAAGATAGAAGGTATTGAGAAAATCTTATGTTAAGCAGTGGATCGTAGATGGCTGAATTGATGATGAATGATGATGATGTTCTGAGGATTGAGTTTGTGATTGTTTAATATGTAATTAGTTTTTAGTTTCTGTAAGGCCGATGCGAGTCTACTTTTGGCTATTGCATTTTTAATTAGATTTCGTTGTATGATATATATACTAGTTCAGAAAATTGAACATTACATTTTCATGCTACTTTGGTTTAATATGGTGTGTAATATTGGGTAACAATATTGTCTCGCCAATTAATACGCTCCCATCAAGTTAATATGTCTTCAGCTACTTCGGTGTCGTGTAACAAATTTAACCTCTTGTTGTAAAATATGCAAAACAAGCATCAGCTTATCGATTTTTTGTGCCACTCTGCTTGCTTCTTCTAGTCCTGCAGCAAACCAGGAACAATAGTCTCAGCTCTTATCGCTACTTAGTCATTACTTCCTTAGATACCACAAATTCTGTACAGTCACCTAAAGATCTGCTCATCAGGCTCAACGTTTACACAGATCTCTCGCCAAATCTTTGCCCTGATTGCGTCCCGACGAAAGCGTTTACTAGAAAAAAACCTCAACTTTCAACGTTCACCTTAGCGCCATTAAACGAAAAGCAAAGTGCTTAAGCATAAAAACTCCTGCAATTTCGGACGTATTTCTAGAAAAGTAACATATCGTGACGTTTCTAAATAGGCAAAGTTTGATAACGTATGTATGCTTTCGCACGCAAAATGGCAAAATGCTACGGTTTACACAGCGATACAACCTTGGCCCTTAATTTTAATAAACCGTGCTGTTCTATCGCAGTTTCGGGCTAATGGGATCATTCGAGTACTTTAGTACACCCTAAGGTTATCGAAAATAATAGAGTTCTTCGTGCATTTAATATGTTTTTAAGGAGAGTTTTAAGTTTGTTTTCTTATACCTTGAAACGAGCAGTTTTAAGGTTAATAAATTCTCTCATGAAAGTGAAAAACATTTGTTGCTTACAGATGTTTATTCAGTTTGTTTTCTGGTTAGCGTGGAAAATTAAACTACACAGGGAATATATGGGAGCATCGAGCATTATTTATATGAAATCGATTTCTCGCCGTTGTTTCTTCCCTGTGTTCAATCTGTAGCACGACCGAACCATAAATAAGGAACAATCACCTCATCCATAAACCATAACAATTCCGTATAGGCTCGGAAAATCTATCGAACTATCTCCTAAACTGTCGCTGCCGAAAGTGTCCTTCAGCAATGGAATTCAGACCTCATCTCTTAACCATTAAATAATAAAGTAGGTCTAATCAATAAGCAGAATATTGCTGTTCCCCACGTGTTCTTTTGAATGAGGTGAATTGTAATTGGTAGAATTTGATAATGTATTCGGCAACTTACAACACGCACCGGATTATTATGAATTCCACGAATTCTAGGCAACCACAAATTCAACAAGGCTCCGAATACTCTCTTGACACTTGCATTATAATTTGTAATATAACTGTTTTAGCAAAGTTGTGTACGCATTCAGTTCGTTTGTCTTTGTTACTTGCTATACACTATAAAGTGTTCTAATTTAAACAGGAATGTCTTTTTAAAAGTCGGGTGTTTGAGTATTCGAAATCTTTCAGAAGCGGGAGAAGTCGAGTAGAAAACAAGCTTAATGCACGACAAGCTGCATTTCTGCGTTAATCGTAAAAATGACGAAGGAGTTAATGTCCTTATTCAGCAAGATAAGTGAACATCAAGTGTTGAATACATCATAAAAAACAGCAATCCTAAGATGAAAGTCAGTTAGAATACGCGCTTGTTGCCTAAAAAACACAAGCTGAATTGTCTGCAAATCGTTTCTTCTTTACTACAGCTATATGAGTAAGACGGAAATCAATTTTTGGACATAATTGTGACTGATAAAAGCTGGGTAGGTTATAAGTCAAAACGTGCAAACATGCTGTGGGGCGACACCACATCTCTACAACAAAAAACAATTGTGTCTTCGGCTAATAAAGTGATGGTAATATTTATTTGGAACTTTTAAGAAGAGTTCTTAGGTGATTTCCTTGAAAAACATCGTAAAATTAATGTATATTATTATTCGACCCCTTTGGGCGATAAAGTTAAGCAGGCGATCAGGAACAAACGGAAGAGAAGACAAAGTTCTACCTGTTTGTAATATCCTATTTAATTTGTAAGCAATTTAACCAATTAAAATACCTTAATTGGAAACTTGACTGTTATACGTTGATTGCGAAGTAATAAAAGTACTGCAACTAATGATACTGGAATAAAGCACCCTAACTAGTTAAACAGGTTGGATACAGTGTAGTAGAGTTTCATTTAAAAATTTACGAGAAGCCGAGAGGCAAGCTTCATTCAGCTAACTGGCTGTGTGCTTATTAGGATTATTTCAATATATTTGTAGTATAATATTTCTTCTTAACTATTTTTATATTATAATTCGAATTTTAGTTGAAATTCTGATGAGCGTATTTAATTTTATGTTATATCTAGTGTATTGGTTTGCTAGTTTGCCTTTCACTGATTGTGACTATTATTTGCTTAAAAGCATCCGTGTCAAACCATTTTGCGCCGAAACGGTTATACTCCTAACCGTCCCTGCTACCTGCTACCTGCGTCAAAACAGGTATGGACTAAGCCGGCCGATCCAAAACGTCCGGTCCCTGTGTTTAGGATTGGCTCTCTGATCAACAGAATTCTCTTTTCAATATAATTTCTATAGGTTTGTATGAAACAACGCAGGGCGTATAAAAGACATTAAATAAAGTTTAATCAATAAAATATTCAATGATGACTGTCCTTGCAAAATAATAAGGTTTAATACCCTTTAAATAACTCGCCAGAAATTTCGTTAGAACAAACGGCACACACAGATAGATAGCAACTAAGTTCATAGAACTTTCGAACCATAAACATAATAAATACTAATAAGCATCGACTAGTATAACAGGACGCTAGAATTAGCATGAGGTCATTCATTATAACTACTGACTACTTCAGTGACTGCGAAAATTTTCAAAGAGCAGTAGCATAATTTGTGTCTAGTACAGAGTAAAATCCAGGTCCCTGTGTAACAGTGGTTCTTATTTGTACTACTAAGAAATAAATAATCCCAAACGCAAAAAGCTTCTTTGCAGTACTTTCCTTAAGGTTGGTTCGGTTTACTTTAGTTAGACGGCCGATACTTTTCTTATTGCCCAGATTTTTGTTTGCATTTAATAAAGTTGCAGTGCTCGTTCTAAATGTTTTTAGTTTACTTACACAGAATAAATATATTTCTGAAATCTAATATGTAATAAGTAGACTTCGGAAACATATGCATTTGCATATAAAATACTCAAAAATGAATAGGGATATTTCAGTGAAAGACACTTAAAGGCAACACCAATTGTATTTTTAATAAGAAAATTACAAAAAAAGCAATATTTAACGTCCTGTTAGTAATGAACATAAAAATTATAAAAGAGGTATGTTTAAAGAAGAAATTTAACAACATTATAATGAAAATCGTTATTGTCTCCTTTTACTTAACTTAAATTTATTAAATTCTAATACCGCGTGGCACCTCCTCTGTCAGTAATAACTGCTCTGCATCTTACTGCCACACTCTCAATGCAACTATCAATATTTTCTTGTAGAGAAAGTGTGGAGATAGTGCAGGAAGAGCAAGATGGTTTATTTCCCCATCTCGAAGTATCTCTGAAACAACACATATTCCCGCCAAACAGCGTTGCAACGGTTCAGAACATGGTCCATGGTGATCTCTTGAGCATAACGTTTACCCGTGTGTGTACCATTAAAGATATGGATGTTAGTATGCCACCCTAAAGAAACTCCAGCCCATACCATAAGACCACCACCACCAAAGGCAACGACAGGTTGGGTATACTGACGTAAGGTACGACATCCAGCACTACGATATACCTTTTGACGTAGGTTATCATTGCTGAGACAATATCTGGACTCGTCCGAAAACAGTATATCATCCCACGGTGTAGCTTCTTGAAGCCTACGTCTTGACCATTTCACCCGGTGTCAGGAGGCGGTATGAGGTAGGCCTACCTCAAACAATCGGCTTCTCACAGTTTGGCCGGAGACTCGATTTCTTGTGGCATTCTTGCTGTAGATGTTGAGCAGTTGCGCGTTGAGCGTTAATTAACAGAAGTCATTCTTAGGTGTTGTGGTGCGACAAGATCCACTTCCAGGCCTTCTTGCAGTCGTACCTGTTTCTCTAAGGCCCGAAAGGACACGTGAAATTACTCTCTGCTTGGTTCCTAACAAATCAGCAATATCGCGGCGATCTCCTCTTTGGTGCCCAGCAACCGCTAAATTTCGTTGTTCTATTGTTAAATGGTTTCTCTGCATTGTGCTTATTATTAAAAACACAACTGTAACATACGAATAAAAAACATGAACAAAAAAGATCTTAAGAAGACAGGAAAGGTTATTCAACCAAACACACAAACTCCACTTGACACTAATATGGTGAAACCATTGCAACTGTATTTGATCGTTTGTTTTATAACATCAAACGTTACCGCTTGCTCTAGTTATCAATAATAGACGACCATTAGCCGCCATATACAAACATAAATATATGCTATATATTGCAATATCCCTATTCATTTCATTCCAACTTTTTACAAAAATGTGGACAAAAACTTAAATTTTTCGTATCCCCATTTTTTTGTCTGTGAAATCTGTGAAGCACTTGTTGTACCTGGATTTTATGGCGGTTATAAATTTAAAGAATATTTTAGGCAATTTTTGGAAAAGAGAATAGAGGGTTTATCCCAATTCGGAAAATGTGAGAGTGCTTAAGAGGTATCTGCATATTATGTAACCTTCGATCTTTTTAACTTAGATATTACACTTAAAATTTCTAGAAAATAGCACATTGCATTGTTATCCCCGTACTGGTAGCATTTCGTTTCAGTTATTCTTTAGTTGTGATCAACTGGTGAAATATGTACCTAATAAACCGATATCCTTCTAAAGATTACTTAGAGCAACTATGCCTTTTGTGCCTCAACATACTCCATCAATCTCCAAAATCTCAGAATCCACAAATATAGAATGTACAAGATGTACTATAAAAATGTGAACAACATCAGAGGAAGGATTCAGTATTACACCGAATATTCATGAAGAAAAAGGCAACAAAAATCAAAAACACTTTATTTGGACAAGAAAGAAATATTTTCTTAAGTGCATATGGTACATCTACCCACAGTCAACACAGTTATCTTATTTTATAGCAACTGCCATGAGGGTGGTGTAGCGTAGCCCATGCGATCCACTAATCTATTTCCAAATATGTAAATCTCAAATGTTAACGCTCTTGAGATGTTAAAATACTTACAATAAACGTTTCTTTATAGGTTACAATCCCATGCTATTTTTTGGGTTATTTCTAGTTAGTAATAATTGGTATTCGGAATGGAGATAGTTTTTTGATGGTGGTAGATTGTCATTCGCGTAAATATTTTCAGGATTATGTCTTAAAAGCAAAAATATTCCATAGAATTTTTCATACTAACTAAAAGGTGAATGATAGAATTCTACAAATATGTCTTCAATTTACAACATTATTGTAACTAATTTTGCTGAAATGTTTATTAAAGAATATAAGGAAAAGAGTTCTTTTCGGAACATCAAACCCAATATAATAAATTTATTACCACGAACAACATGAATGATTAAATTGATTTGCTTACATACAAAGTTTGCTAAATAGGTAACAGAAGTTACTTGGATCCAAAATCACAGAACTAAACTATCAATATCAATGACAGTATATTTTCGTTCATGTACGAGGCTTGTTCAACTGAAACCTGTCTTTGATCAACTTACCTTTGGAAACAAATGCAATCATTCAAATGACATTTGTTAATGTTAGTAGTGTTTGTAAGCAACAGATTAATACGTTGCCGGCGTTCAAAATTGATTCTAACTTTTAAAACTTCGATTATGAAATGGCATTTGTTGTTGAAAATCCGTCCAAGTTTGATCAGCGTGTGGTCCTACAATTTCTATGCGCTGAGGGTGTGCAGTCATTGCAGATTAATACGCGAATGCAAGCAGTGTATGAATATGCACGTATTGCGTAACCAACTGTGAAGGAAAGGCGCGCAAAATTTAAGCATTGCAAAGAGGGGACCATGGATGAGCCGCGACCATGTGCACAGTGTACTGCTTTAACGGAAAACAATATGGCATGTGTGGAAGGCCTTAATAGAGGAAATCGTCGAATTTCAGAACTTCTATAGTTCAGAAATTGTTGGTGCGAGTGTAGGATCACTTCATAGTATTGTTCGTCATCTGCGTTACAGCAAACTTTGTTCGCAATGGATTCCTCGTCTCTTGTCTAATGAACAAAAATGTTTGTGACTAGGTTTATTTCTGCAAAACTTCACAGACTATAGGCAAAATGGCAATGACTTTCTTCTGTCAATTGTTGCTGGTGACGAAACTTGGTACCACTACTACGAGCCATCCAGCAAGTTATCGTCGATGCTATGACAACATTCAAGTTCACCACCTTCGAAGAAGTTTAAAGCACAACCTTCTGCAGGCAAGGTGATGTTAACATTCTTTTTACCATGAAGGACCCTTGTTGATAGAGTTTAAGGAACCTGGAATAAATGTCAATGCAAATCTGTACAGTGAAACTTTGAACAAGCTTCATCAAGCAATAAGACGGAAACGTCTAGAAAAACTTACGCGTTGGGTCATTTTGCTGCACAAAATGCTAAGCCTCGTGTGGTAAAAGAAAAACTTCAATAAAATAAATGGAGGGTTTTAGAGCATCCGCCCTATAGCCCGCATCTATAGCCTTGCGATTTCCATATTTTTGGACTGCTGAAAATGGAGTTAAAGGGTCGGCATTTTGAGTGTGGTGCAGAAGTACAGATAGCTGTGGAAGACTTCTTCAATCAGCAGCCACAAGATTTCTATGAGCAGGGTATACGTCGATTAGTAAAACAATGGAATAGGTGCTTTAACTTTGACGGTAATTATTTGTAGTTAATGTTAGGGTGTTAGGATGTTACAGTGTATAAAGTTCAAGTGTGAAAGTTTAACGCGATAAGAAGTGCAAGGTTGGCTACCTTGTACTTATATAAGCCAGCCATGGAAACGTCGCAAGCCATAGGAAGGAAGAAGAAGAAGAACTTACTGGGGGGGGGGG
>JABXWE010027970.1:0-29446 GCA_014611495.1 Limonius californicus
CATACATGTACATTCCACCAAATATGACGTAAACGTTACAGCTAATGGATCAAGGTGTAATAAGCAATATCAAAATTCATTAACGGAAAAAAATTCTACTTCAGAGCATAAAAGTATTGAACATGATCAACCCCCCCCCCTCCCCCAATCGTCGAACTATCAAAAGTATGGGCAAATGATGTATCATCATCAACAATTGCAAATTGTTTTTCAAAAGTGGGTTTTACTGAAAATCATACGCAGAATGGGATACAGAAGACAATATCATTCTCACAATATAAGAGAAAAATTGGGAACATTTGAAAACTAAGTCAATAGTTCCTATTAAATCGAACTGCAAAGTTACCTGCAAATTGATGAATGTGTTATAATAGTGCCCGAGTCCGAGTATCCTACAGACAAGCATATTACTGACTGAGATATTGGAGAAGAAACACAGAAAAAAATGAAGACCTTCCTGCAGATGATGATGTTTTAATTGTATGTCCTAAGATTCGGCAAATGTTTCAATATAAAAAAATGTACTTGAAGCAGTGTTTTCTAGTTTAAGCAAGTATAACGCATTATTCGAACAAGTGCACCTTACAACAACAAATTACTGAGTTTTTAAGTAACAATGTTACGTATGTCTGTACGTAAACATTGCTAAACTACTTCGCATTTATTTCTGTCTTATTTAGGTAGTTTTGATAGCTTAAATATTTTGATGTTCCGTATATAGAATTTTCTATATAACGAATATTTTCAAAGTCCCTTGCCACTTCAATAGGTGTAAGCTCGACTGTACAAAACAGCTTATTTTACTTCTTAAGAAACTACCACATAAACCGTAGCCCGCGGGTCCTGCTAGTGTGTAAAATACGGCCAAAGGAAAATTACAATAAACTGAATCAATTTGAAAATTAAAACTAAATTCTTCTAACATGTACGGTTTTGACACCTGCATTTGTAATTGCAACTCGTTACGGATAAAATAATAAAGCAGTAGAAAACGTAGACATATTTCTATTATTTTTAAAGCACTCACAACTCACCCACTTCAATCTAAGCACAGAAAATTATATTTAATATTTATGGACCATAAAGTCGTTTTTTAAAAAAGAAAGTTAAATGCTACATACCCAAGTGCAGCACCGACCTTGCCGAAAAGGAGGAAAACTGAGCAAAATTCGCATTGGCTAAAAAACGAACGCGATAATAGCGATAACAATTCATTTCTAGGAATTTCCGATGTGACTACCAGATACGATAACTCCGTGTTTCGTTGAACAGCTTTCTCTGGTGCTGATAACAGTCACAAAAATGTTTTTTTCGGTGACGACAACCACTACAAATATAATAAAGTTTCGCGGAACTACCTAACGCTGTTTTTGGAACATGAAAAACTTCTCCGAAAGCCTTCGAACTGAGGACGAGATAACTATTGTTGACAAACATTTTTTTTTAATAATAAACTTGTCACTGGTTTGTGGCAACGTTTTGCAAACACGGAAGTAACTGAAAATTAGGCCAGCAAATCAAAAATTTCAAAACAAAGAATGCCAATAGTTACCAATTTGGAAATTTAATCGTAATAGCTTTTTTACAGAAGCAGAACCTGCTTATATATTATATATTATGATTTTCCCATCAAATGATTGAAAGCTCTTTCCTGGTCTTTCTTATGATTCCACGCCAACTTACAGGAAGTTAAAGTACCTTCCTGTTTAAACCCAACAGATGTACATTTTGTTTTGAATACATTTCTTAGAAACTATTGCCGTTCTCAAAGTTTCAAGATCACAGAAATTTATGATTATAATCGTTTTCCTTTTCCTCAATAGCGAAACCACTCCAAATAACAGTGTAAAATGTTTTAAAATCTGTAAAGATAATGTGCAAACTTACCAATGTATACTGCATTCTACAAATTACAAGATTACTTCAATGCACTGAATGGTAAAAAAGAGGAGAAGAAAGACCTGTGAAGCCCGGGCTTCGCAACTAAGGTCTAAATTAACCACAAGCAAGGACTTACACAACCGAAAAATCCAACCATTTAAAATGATAGGGGAAATCAAAGGTGAAGCTAATAAAACAAAACAAACAAGTCGGGGAACCACCGGGCAGCTCTAATAATAGATGCGAAATGAAATGACGCATCCCTGGAAAATCCATGGTAAGTGATAAATTATGCCAATAATTCATTTTCGTTGCAAGATTACATACTCAAACAGATCTACATAGAAATGCCCAGTTTGAAGTTAAATACTTAAAAATACTCGGTTCAATGCGATTAGAGTATGTATTCCTAAGACAACTTTATCATATATTAAACAAATTATTGTAAAAATTGTAATTATCGAATTGAAGATAACTTCAACTTTACAATAAAGATCTTAAAATTCAAATAAAACTAGTATAAAATACTTCTTAAAAAATATTTATTTGACATTTCCCGAATTGTTTTAATAATTGAATTGCAACACGAACTGTCATTAATTACGAACAAATACTATGGTCTTAAAGTAAGATATCTGCAGCTTGCTTCTTTTTAATTTATTTGTGTTACCAGTTGGAATTTCCGTTATGCATGCCATGACCAACACAATATTTGCATGTTTACAGTGCCGTAACGAAAGGCGAAAGGCCACGCAGCAGAGGGACCACTAACTTCTAAAGTGCCTCAGCTTTTCTCTCTATGACTTAGCTTTTCAAAAAAAACATCATTAAAATTCCATAATACAAACATCCAACATATTTTATTTACTAGACTAAAACAACGTATCTAATTGTATGCAATTTGCATCTGCACATTTATTGTAAAACATATTCTGTGATATACTTGATATAAAACTAGTTAAAGTTGATGTCTGCTTGAAGTGGCAAGATGGGTATAGCTATTTCTTGCAACACAATAATTAACTACTAATCGTTAATATAGCAAAATAAACTCGGAAAAGATACACACTACTAGATATTAAGAACATAATTATAGGTTATGTATTAACAATACGTCTCATACCAGCAGAACAAATATTGTAACCTTGGAACCCTAAAATTTATAATATTACTTCATTTATAAAACTATTATTTTTAATATTATAATAATGGCATTTATTGTAGATATGGAAATAGGGATGGTTACTGTTTGAAAATGCAAATTAAAAAAACAGTCAACTTCAACATTAGAAGTGAGACATAAAGGTAGATTCTCTTAAATACTAGTTGTTTTAAGAGGTCCGTGAAGTTGGCGAAACAACATTGAGCGTAAATTCTGAAATAGGTTTAAAAATTTTACGCCCAATTTCCACCCATTTGCGCCCTAAAAATAAATGTCGTATCTTAAACTATTTCCCAGTTATTAAAACAAAACTAAATGTTTCAGCAACTTCATGCTGGCGAAACAATTTCCAAATATTAAATTTTTTCGTTTTTGAACATTTTGCGCCCAATTTGCGCCACCAAAACTAATTTCAAATTTTCATTCGTTACCAAGTTATAATGAAAAAACTAAATGTCCCGCCAACTTCATCCTGGCGAAACATTGCGGATTAAAAAAAATTTTTAAAGATATTTTGCGCTCATTTGCGCCGTTAAAACAAAGATTAAATTTTAATTTGTAACCGAGTTATTAAGAAAATTAAGATAATTAGTGTCCCAATCGTAAAGTTGGTGAATCAATTTCGGATTTTTGAAAGTGTTTGTTGTAAATATTTTGCGCCATATTTGCATTCATTTGCACCGTTAAAACCAATTTCAAATTTTAATTTGTTACCAGTTATTCAAAATAAATTAGTATAATTAGTGTCGCAAACGGAAGTTGGCGAAATAATTTCGGTTTTTAAAATTAGTTTTGTGTAAATATTGTGCGCCCATTTGCGCCGTTAAAACAAAGTTCAAATGTTAATCTGTAAAAGAGTTATTTAAAAAAATTAGGATAATTAGTGTGGCAAACGTAAAGTTGGCGAAAATTTTGGATTTTTGCACCGGTAAAACCAAATTCAAATTATAATTTGTAAACGAGTTATTTAATTAAATTAGGATCATAATTAGTGTCGCAAACGGAAGTTGGCGAAATAATTTCGGTTTTTAAAATTTGTTTTGTGTAAATATTGTGCGCCCATTTGCGCCGTTAAAACAAAGTTCAAATTTTAATATTTAAGTCTATGGAATCGAACTACAGCCTAACTATGACCAAATGGCTTCGTAGTAATCCAGGCCGAAAGCAAAGAATATGTACCCGAGTTATTAAAATTTAAATTAGGATCATTAGCGTCGCAAGGGCGAAGTTTGCGAAACAATTTCGGATTTTGTAAATATTTTGCGTCCTATTTGCGCTCATTTGCGCCATTAAAACCAACTTCAAATTTAATTTGTAACCGATTTATTAAAAAAAATTAGGTTAATTAGCGTCGCAAGGGCGAAGTTGGCGAAACAATTTCGGTTTTTGTGAATATTTTGCGTCCTATTTGCGCCATTAAAACCAACTTCAAATTTAAATTGTAACCGAGTTATTATGTTATATATTAGGTTAATTAGTGCTGCAAGCGTGAAGTTGGCGAAATAATTATGCATTTTAAAATTTGTTTTGTGTAAATATTTTGCGCCCATTTGCGCCGTTAAAACAAAGTTCAAATGTTAATCTGTAAAAGATTTATTAGAGAAAATTAGGATAATTAGAGTCGCAAGCGTAAAGTTGGCGAAAATTTTCGATTTTTGAAGTTTGTGTTATAAATATTTTGCGCCCTATTTGCGCTCATTTGCACCTGAAAACCCAAATTTAAATTCTAATTTGTAACCGAGTTATTTAATTAAATTAGGATAACTAGTGTCGCAAGCGGAAGTTGGCGAAATAATTTCGGATTTAAAATTTGTTTTGTAAATATTTTGCGCCCATTTGCGCCGGTAAAACTAACTTCAAATTTAATTTGTAACCGAGTTATTAAAAAAATTAGGTTAATTAGAGTCGCAAGCGTGAAGTTGACGAAATAATTTCGGATTTCAAACTTTGTTTTGTAAATATTTCGCGTTCTATTTGCGCTCATTTGCACCGGAAAAACCAAATTCAAATTTTAATTTGTAACCGAGATATTTAATTAAATTAGGATAATTAGTGTCGCAAGCGTGAAGTTGGCGTAATAATTTCGGATTTAAAATTTGTTTTGTAAATATTTTGCGCCCATTTGCGCCGGTAAAACTAACTTCAAATTTAATTTGTAACCGAGTTATTAAAAAAATTAGGTTAATTAGTGTCGCAAGCGTGAAGTTGACGAAATAATTTCGGATTTCAAACTTTGTTTTGTAAATATTTCGCGTTCTATTTGCGCTCATTTGCACCGGAAAAACCAAATTCAAATTTTAATTTGTAACCGAGATATTTAATTAAATTAGGATAATTAGTGTCGCAAGCGTGAAGTTGGCGTAATAATTTCGGATTTAAAATTTGTTTTGTAAATATTTTGCACCCATTTGCGCCGGTAAAACTAACTTCAAATTTAATTTGTAACCGAGTTATTAAAAAAATTAGGTTAATTAGTGTCGCAAGCGTGAAGTTGACGAAATAATTTCGGATTTCAAACTTTGTTTTGTAAATATTTCGCGTTCTATTTGCGCTCATTTGCACCGGAAAAACCAAATTCAAATTTTAATTTGTAACCGAGATATTTAATTAAATTAGGATAATTAGTGTCGCAAGCGTGAAGTTGGCGAAATAATTTCGGATTTAAAATTTGTTTTGTAAATATTTCGCGCCCATTTGCGCCGGTAAAACTAACTTCAAATTTAATTTGTAACCGAGTTATTAAAAAAATTAGGATAATTAGTGTCGCAAGCGTGAAGTTGGCGAAATAATTTCGGATTTCAAAATTTGTTTTGTAAATATTTCGCGTTCTATTTGCGCGCACCGGAAAAACCCAATTCAAATTTTAATTTGCAACCGAGTTATTTAATTAAATTAAGATAATTAGTGTCGCAAGCGGAAGTTGGCGAAATAATTTCGGATTTTAAAATTTGTTTTGTAAATACTTTGCGCCCATTTGCGCCGGTAAAACTAACTTCAAATTTAATTTGTAACAGAGTTATTAAAAAAATTAGGTTAATTAGTGTCGCAAGCGTGAAGTTCACGAAATAATTTGGGATTTCAAAATTTGTTTTGTAAATATTTCGCGTTCTATTTGCGCCCTTTTACGCTGTTAAAACCAAGTTTAAATTTTAATTTGTAACAGAGTTATTAACAAAAAATTAGGATAATTAGTGTCGCGAAGTTGGCGAAATAATTTCGGATTTTTGTAATTTCTTTCCAAGTTCAAATTTTAATTTGTAAGCATTTTGTTAACAAAAAATTAGGATAATTAGTGTCGCAAGCGTGGAGTTGTTAAAATTTAATTTTTAAAGCGGTTTACGTCTTGTTTGCGCTGTTAATACTAAATTCAACATTTAATTCGTTAACGAGTTATTTAAAGAATCCAGTTATTTCCATATCTTTGCTGCAAAAGTTTATCACAAGTTGTACATTATGTCATGGCCCCGTCATAGTGGAACTACATTTGCTACGGACGATTGACAATTATTTTGTTATTTTATAATTGTGCAATAAATGTAATACATACCACCGTAGTTGATTAAAAATTTCATTACCGAAGCCTATTTAGGTAATTTCTTTTTCTTACTAGCAAATGTTTTATCTAATCATACTCTTGTTTATTAATGATAAATGGGTCGTATCTTGTAAACTAAGTCGTAAACCGTTGGGTTTATCGACTTTTAATAAGAGTACCTTTCTTGGGTATTTTTGCACGCTGAAAATTGTTACATCTTAAATACAAAAACTATAAAAGTAAATTTTTTGCGTTTCTATTTTGGCGATTTTGAATTAATTCATCTACATCGATGGTAGACGCTAAATAACGGTTTTTATAAGTTTTAAATTTGAAAAACTCCTTTTCTAAACATGCTACCGAAATTGATATTTGGATATTTGAGAATTAGGACATTTGTATAGCCACCGGCAATTAGTTGGTTCAGTTTAAACTTTAACTTTTTTAAATCTATTTCCTGCTTTCGGCAACGTTGGTGTTTAAATCTGCCTTCTGAAGCGCATGAAAGTTATGTCAGCCATCTGTTGGAGGACAGAGTTTTACAAACACCTTCTCTTCTGGACACTGTTACCATACCATACAATAAAATCTTTGTTGATCGATGATCTTTTTCTGGAAATACTGAACCATACAATTATACTATACCAATAATTTCGGCAACAATTGAATAAGATGTTAAATTCTTATATTTTAATACTGGACTGTATTTGTATGTAAATGAAACTGTAAATGTAAAATCACGCTTGCGAAAATAGCTACCCCAAGTTTCCATAAATAACTCGTTAACGAATTAATCGTTGAACTTGGTTTTAACGAAAATGGGCGCAAATAAGGCGCAAAATATTTATCAAAAAATAATTTACAAAATTCGAAATTGTTACGCTAACTTCACGCTGGCGACAATAATTATCCTAATTTTTTCTTAATAACCTTGTTACAAATTAAAATTTGAACTTGGTTTTAACGGCTTAAATGGGCGCAAATAAGGCGCAAAATATTTACCAAAAAGTTATTTACAAAATCCGAAACTGTTACGCTAACTTCACGCTCGCGACGCTAATTATCCTAATTTTTGTTAATAACTTTGTTACAAATTAAAGTTTGAATTGGGTTTGAATGGCACAAATGGCAACAAACAGGGGGCAAAATATTTGCATCCAAACATTTTCAAAGTTCTGCAATTGTTTCGCTAGCGTGAAGTTGGCGAAACATTTAGTGTCTTCGTTATAACTTGGTAACGAATAAAAATTTGAAATTGGTTTTGATGGCACAAATAGGCGTAAATTGGGCGCAAAACGTCCATAAACGAGAAAATTAATATTTAGAAATTGTTCCGCCTGCGTAAAGTTGGCGAATCATTTAATTTTTTTGTTATAATTTGGTAACGAATAAAAATTTGAAATTGGTTTTGATGGTCCAAATAGGCGCAAATTGGGCGCAAAACGTCCACAAACGAAAAAATGTAATATTTAGAAATTGTCCGCCAGCGTGAAATTGATGAAACATTTAGTTTTTTCTTAATAACTCGGAAACGATTTAAAATAGGACATATATTTTTAGAGCGCAAATGGGTGTAAACTGGACGAATCTCAGAATTTGCGCACAGTGTTGTTTCGCCAACTTTTGTAAACTAGAAGTTATTCATTCACAAAGGTAATTTTCCCAAAAACATTATTAACGTTACATTTATTTATAAATAGAAAAATATTTTTATTTCCTGGAAGGACGATTCTAACATTTCGAAAAGAAATTTTAATAAACGTACACTTTCAGTAGGTAATAAGAAATTCTATGTTAGAAATATTCAATACTTTTTTCTTCCCAAATACAGTTTCGTAGTTAGAGAAGTGTTAAATTGCATATTTCTTAAATTAATAGCATGCACCTCTTGACTGCTGTAAAATTGTTAATTTGTCCCAAAAACCAATACAAATTTGTTTGTTGGTGTATTTTAATATATCATCAACATTTTAATACAGTATGCTCAACAAAATTTTTAATAAAGGTGTACCATTAAAGAGAGCTTACTTTACTTAAGCCATACATTTACTACAATTATTTAACGGTTATGATAAACTAACGGAGGAGTCAAAAAAGTACGTGACACGAAAGGTATTAAAAAAGATCAATAAAGATATTAGACGACAGGTAAGAATGGATGTGTGGAAGTGTGATAGTAGCTCAGTTGGTAGAGCGTTCGCTTTCTGAGTAAAACATCGATTCTGGCTTGGCTTCGAAGCCTAAGCATTACTATGCAGATTTATACAAATCTTGTCTGCAACCCACCACACACAATTTCCCAATCCGGCTTGCAACCGTGCGATCTTAATGCTAAAAACCTCCTCTGGAATTTCTGTCGTTCGGATTCAACGTTAAACTGTAGGTCCCCTGTGTTTCCAGCTTAGCGCTGAGGAGAAACACATGGCAAAGAAGAGGTCGATGCTTGGCAATGGGATAAAAGGTTGCCAATGATGCTGAATAATGGATGTGGTAGCATATAATGATAAATTACAAAAGAAACAATAGAAGAAAACGAAGGCCGAAAGGTGTTCAGGAACAAAACTAAATTGGGAAACACAGAAATAATAATCTTAAAAGGTATAACAGGAAATTTAATAAAAGATCGAAAGCAAACTATAAAATATATAGAGAAATTTTATGAAGACTTATACGCGTCTAAAGTACAACAACCACCTATAAGCCCTAGAGACTTTATACTGAAGATATCCCGCCCATCAGTAAATACGAAATAAAAATGACATTTAAAAAAAACGAAACACAATAAATCACCAGGACCTGACGGTGTAATAATTAAGCTTGATAAACTTGGCGGGAAACTAATTTTGGGCTACCTTGAAAAGTTGTTCTGTTACTGCCTAGACTCTAGACACTGGAGTAACACCCGAAATATGGAAAAACGCCACAGTGATATTAATCTTCAAAAAAGGAGACAAGCATGATCTAAAGAATTACCGCCCCATCTCCCTGTTGTCACACGTACATAAGTTACTGAGTAGAATAATAACAACAGAACTACCAACAAACTAGACACCTTCCAACCAGCAGAACGAGCGGGCTTTAGGAATGGGTATAGCACAATGGATCATATCCCTACGATGAGACCAGTTATGGAAAAATCACATGAATATGATTTACCCCTTTATATGACTTTCATTGATTTAGAGAAGACATTTGACACAGTGAAAATGTGGGCACACGTTAATGCATGTAAAAGATGCCGAATTGACTATTGATACACATATTTAATCCAGAATTTATATGAAAACTCCACCATTACCATAAAAACGTTCGATATGACCAATCAAATCAAAGTAAGAAGAGGCATTAGGCAAGGCGATACCATCGCTCCTAAATATTTACTAATTTGCTAGAAGATGTTTTTAAAATACATAAATAGTGAACATTTTACAAGTATTATTAGCCCACGCCATGACCGAATTAGAAAACTTAATTGTAAACTTACATGACGCTACACAGAAAGTGGGATTAAAATGAATATTTCCAAAGCCAAAATCATGTCAAACCAAATCGATGTACATAAATTGGTAATAATTCAATCGATGTGGTTGATGAATACATATACTTAGGACAAAAACTAACCATAACCCTTAAAAACAAGGGTATTTGACCAATGCATACTTCCGATACTCATATATACGAGGTCTGATCAAAATGTATCTAGAATGGCTTTATTTAAAAACAAATTACAAGATTTATGAAATTAATATTTAATCGCCTTCAAAGTAATCCCCTATCGAAGCCACACAACTAATCCAGCGGTGCTGCCATTGCTCAAACATTCGTTAAGTTTTTCTGAAATAGAGAGCAGCTGCTTCGTCATGTTCTCTGTATCTCCTCAATGTCTTGAAATCTTTTTCCTTTCAAATGGAATTTGATTTTCGGGAATATAAAAAAGCCACTGGAAGCAAGGTCTGGCAAACAGGGTGGCTGATGGACCTGTGGAATACGGTGCTTAGCAAGAAAGTGCTGCACAAGTTGCGATGCGTGGGCAGGGGCACTGTCATGATGCAATTGCCACTCGCATTCTCATGCAAGTCCGGCCTTTTCCGACAAACTGCGTCCCTCAAACGTCGCAGAACTTGGCAGTATACTCCTTGTTGATTGTCTGGGCCGATGGAGCGTACTCATGATGCACAATGCCCTTGTAATCGGGATAAAACAGTCGGCATCGTCTTAACATTGCTGCGGCTTTGTCATGCTTTTTTAGGTCTGAGAGACTTTGGAATCTTCCACTATGAAGATTGGGCCTTAGTTTCGGGATCATACCCATAAACCCACGTTTCGTCGGCAGTTATGATTGTTTTTACAAAGTTTTCGTCGTTTTTAACGCACTCAAGCAACTCAGTAGCAGCTGAAAGACGGGCATGTTTTTGCTCAACTGTGAGGAGTTTTGGTACAACTTTGGCTGAGACTTTGATTAACGGATGTTATCTGTTGATAGCAATTCATGCAAGGCTAGAATTGTGTATGACAACATTTTCAAATCTGTCCTAATAATAATGTGGCAGGTACCTAAAGGTAATCAAACTTTTTGTGTAGTTTTCCTAGAGATTTGGTAGACTCGTCATTCATAATATGTTGAAGAACATCATGAATTACATCTTCAGTACGAACCGTTGGTCTGCTACTTCCATATTTTACAGTAATGCTTTCAGTATCACGAAATAAATTAACACACTTTCTAATTGTGGTATAAAAATCCCGACAGCGATTTCAGGAATCTATTGAAATTCATCCATGCGACCATTGCGAAAATACTATTCAAGCATTAATTTTTTATGATCTAGGGTGTCAAGCATTATATTTTTGCAATGTAATACCGTGAAAGCAATACAAACCCAAATCAAAGACACCCTTGGAAGTTTTATGTAAGATTAATCTGTAATTATATTATAAATATGTGAACATTATATACAGGGAATTTTTCTTTTTAGTATACATTGTATACATTGAGGAGCAATCAGCTTTTAGACGAGAGAGACAAACTATGGATAATATATTTATACTGAGAAATCTAATAGAGAAAAGAAACGAACAAGGAAAAGAACTATATATTATGCTCATAGACCTCAAAGCGGCTTTTGACTCAATCAACCGAGACACCATATGGAAAGTTATGGAAGAACTTAAAATAACCTAAACAATTATAGAAGTAACCAAAAGTACAAACAACAGGGTGAAAGGAAAAGTACAAATGGGTGGAAAAAGATCAAAAGAGTTCTACATAAAAAAAGGAATTAAGCAAGGAGATAGTCTTAGCCCGACGCTCTTCATATTAATAATGGACAAAATATAAAAAATACCAAGAAAAGGACTAAACACCTCCAGGTAACGATAGGATACACAAATATGCTTCCAGTGAAAATGGAAGGACTGCTATACGCCGATGATATAATATTAATGGCGGATACACAGAATAAAATGCAGTCCCTACTAAACATTTGGGTAGAAGTGATAGAAAAAATTAACAGAAAATTAACATCAACAAATGTAAATGTATGAAGCTCGACAAACAGCAAGAAAGTATAAGAAATAGAGACTCGATTAAATGTAAAGAAAAACAAATAAAGATGGTGCCAGCGGGAGTGATGTTCACAAACGATGGGAAAATACACCTAAAAATAGCGAACAGGGCAAGGAAGGTGACGACAATATATTACAGCCTAAACAAGACAATATTCGGTAAAGTAGAAATAGGCCAAAAGACTAAGCTTCAAGTTTACAACTCAATCACCATACCAACGATACTATACGGCAGTGAAGCATGGGTAACAAACAAAAAGCATGAGAGCACAATTAATGCAGCAGAAATGAAGCAACTAAGAAGAATTGCGGGAAAGACAAAAATGGGACCGACTAAGAAGTGACTACATTAGAGGAGAACTAAAGCGGAAATCGATAGAGGTAAAAATCAAAAAGAGGAAACTAAACTGATACGGGCACATAATTAGAATGAAGCAGACCAGGCTGGCAAAACGAGTCATGGAGGCGAAAAGACAAGGGAAAAAAAGAAAGGGAAGGTCGAGGAAAACGTGGTTAGAACAGATAGAGGAGATAGGGAGAGAGAGAAGTAAGACGCTACAGCAAATAAAGAAGATAGCCGCAGACCGGAAGAACTGGAAGAAATGAATAAATGAAGATTAAGAAGTAACACGTCCGACGCTCCGAAGGGGCATAAGGAGGAAATGAGAAGAAGAGAAGAAGTATACATTATACATGTAATTGCCTATACATATTTTTAAAAAGAACGTGTCAATTACGTCTATTATGTTGGCAACCAACTATACAGAAAACTAAAAAAACAGAAGCTTGCAGGAACGTCACTGTAGTTGTAAATTATTTTAGTATGAAGGTTATGTTCGATGCGGTGTTTATATAAATAGGTAAATCAAAATGAGTGGAACAAAAACGACAATTCATATTGTAAAATATTAAATATCAATACCTAACAGAAAACGGAAATCTAAATAAAAACAACAGTTACAACAAGTATTCGAAATGACCACATTGTACTTCTAAACAATAACCTTAACCGTGTTGAAAAGCACGCACAGCATTCGCCAGAAAGTCGGGATTCAAGCTATTGCATTCGGTACGTATGCGATCTTTTAATTCATCACTACTTTGTATTGGAATATTTGTATAAATTTTTGATTTCAGATATCCCCAAGCAAAGAAATCATTGGGCAACAAATCTGCAGAACGCGGGGGCCACGGTACGGTAACTAATCTCCCTATCGAACGTCCTGGAAACCTGTCGTTTAAAAAGTTTCTTATATCATTCATGGAGTGCGTAGGGGCTTCATACATCTGAAACCGCGGGTCATCGATGCTTAAGTTTTCTATTATCGGAATGATGTCGTTTCTTAAAAGCTCTAAACATTTGGCTGTATTGAGATTACCATCAATAAAATATGAACCGATAAGCTTATTTTCAACTATTCCAAGCCATAAGTTAACTTTCCTAGTGTATTGATTGTGAGTTAAGTTTTGTAAATAGCGGTTAGTGCGCGGTCAATATCTAAGGAATAAGATTAGCATGGTAATGGATAGTGCATAGATGAAGAATTATAATACACACCGAAAATTTTGTGATTTGACTTCTCCATTTATTGTGAAAGTTGCTTCATCACTAAAATCTAAATTTTTTTAGTGTTATAAAACCGAGGTTTTAGAAACATTAAAATGTGAACCTATTTTTCCTAGTGATACTAGGGAGTTTTCTTCAACGTAGCATAGAATATTTAATTTCAGTTATTCGCTTAAAACGTGATTACTTTTAGTTCTTATTTTATGGTAGTTTATTACGTATCCCTCTGATTTAAATTTTCTAACAATTGTTTGTACGGTTCGAACACAAGGAATAGGTCTTTCTGAATATTTTACTCAAAATAAGTCTCTCGCAGTTCTTAAACTGTTACTATTCTGATATCACATTAGAATTTCCACTTTTTCATCTTTACTGTACATGGACTAAGACAAAGACAAAGACTAATTTTATATTTTAGCATTGAATTACTTTGATTTGTTTTGGGAGTTCCGTTTGCGTCGAGCGAGGATACGGACGTGTTTCTGGGTGCTCCCGGGTAAATGGCTTAGCGAGACGCGCTTAAGAATTGTTTCGTTGTGGGAATTGCGGAGTGAGTGGAGTGAGGGGGTATGAACAATCAAGCAAATCAGCGACCGCCTGCTCTATCGGCTGACCGATCAAAGGTGATAGGTTGGCGGAAAAATGGCAAGAACGAGGGAGAGAAAAGATAAGTGGCCAACTAGTGTAGTAGTAGTAGTTTAGTAATCTAGTATTGTAGTCCAGCCGGATCTAATACATATACGCACGGGATAGGAAAACATAGGTGGAAAAGTAGGACAGGGAAATCAAAACGGGGGATCTAGTAACAACTGCATGTTTTGTAGGGTGGCCAACTAAGAATGGACGCCGGCTGTATCTCAGAAACTACTTATCGTATAACTTTGGGAAAAAAATACTGATAGGTAAATCGGCCAAGAGAAATCGCTGGAAATTATTTTCAAGTTCGTAGGATGACCGCTAGGGGTCGCAATTGCTATGACCAATCAGAAAATGGGATTTTTCTCAAAAATATGCCAAGTTAAGAGGTATTTTAAATAGTGGCATTGTAATCTCTGTAAAATTTGCAATCTTTTTTATGTAACCCACTCTGCTCTGTCTTTGCAAATAAAGTAGTGGGGGAATGTTAAACTTTCTTTTCTTCAATTAAGGATAACTCCGGTGTGGGTTGACAGAATTAAACAAACTAGGGTGAGTTTGAAACAGATTTTATTATTGAATAATCTGCAATATATACTGTTCCTGCAGTTATTTTACCGTGGTAGCTAGAGGGCGCTGTTTGACATCGTAACCGTTATTGCACGTTTTCATAAAAAATTTAAATGGCAGGCTATGTCTCTTTTTACAGAGTTAAATAGAGCACAAAATTTCCAAAAAATCGGCGCAACCCGCAACTTTCTATCTTTTCTCTAACGGGAGATATTAAGTGAACAAGTAAAGTTAAGCTGCCGCCTAGGCCTATAATAGTATAATTAAAAATTATACTAGTATGCTATGAAACAAAAAGAGGTAAATAGGTACGTCAAAATATTTAAACGTTTTATTATCGGACCTTTCTTTTTTAATCGACTGAATGGAGAGACCTATCTACAATTTCTAAGAGAGGAATTGCCGATTTTTTTTGTTAGAGGATGTGCCCCTTGAAATTCGACAACAAATGCTATTTCAGCACGATGGTTGCCCAGCTCATTTCGCTGTGAATGTGCGGGACTTCTTGGATACCACCTACCCTGGTAGATGGATAGGACGGGGCAGCATATTTCCATGGCCGGCTAGGTCACCGGATTTAACATGCCTGGATTTTTATTTATGAGGTCGAGTAAAAGATATCGTTTTTGCAACCAGACCTACTACAAGGGATAATATGATTGCACGAATAAGGGACTGTCTACAAAATATTTCACGGGCAGAAATAGAGACTGCAGTTGGTTCCACACAGGAAAGAATGCTAAGGTGCATAGAAAATGATGGACGACAGTTTGAACATTTAGGACGCCATTGAGTAAATTGGGGCAATTCAATAAATCCGGTTCCATAAATGTTTTTTTCGATAGTTTCATCATTGCATTTCCCGGACATACAGCATATAGTAACATATAGCAACTTTATTTGTTCTCTTAATATCTCCCGTTAGAGAAAAGATAGAAAGTTGCGGGTTGGCCGATTTTTTGGAAATTTTGTGCTCTATTTAACTGTGTAAAAAGAGACATAGCCTGCCATTTAAAATTTTTATGAAAACGTGCAATAACCGTTACGATGTCAAACAGCGCCCTCTAGCTACCACGGTAAAATAAGTTCAGGAACAGTATATATTGCAGATTATTCAGTTATAAAATCTCTTTCAAACGAGCCCTAGTTTGTTTAATTCTGTTAACCCACACCGGAGTTATCCTTAATTGAAGAAAAGAAAGTTTAAGCTTCCCCCACCACTTTATTTGCAAAGATAGAGCAAAGGGAGTTACATAAAAAAGATTGCAAATTTTACAAAGATTACAATGCTACTATTTAAAATACCTCTTAACTTGTCATATTTTTGAGAAAAATCCCATTTTCTGATTGGTCATAGCAATTGCGACCCGTAGCGGTCATCCTACGAACTTGAAAATAATTTCCAGCGATTTCTCTTGGCCGATTTACCTATCAGTATTTTTTCCCAAAGTTATACGATAAGTAGTTTCTGAGATACAGCCGGCGTCCATTCTTAGTTGGCCACCCGGTACAAAGAGGATAAGCATCACTGACGGTTCTTGGTAATGGAACAAGGATAGACAGCAGGTATATAGATACCCTTTGCGGGACGGTAACAGAAGCGGGCCGACAAAGACGTCCCAGCTAAAAGCCGAATTCTTGGAATGGGACCATAAATTTCAATCGAGGATAATACTATGCGACTGGGGTTGTTAAACGGGCCGATTTTGAACGCATGCAAGATGGTAAAATTTTCTACTGTAGGTATTTCATTGTTAGAGAACCGATTTTATGCAAACTGCATAAAATGTAATATGTGCATGTCTTGAAAAACAATCGATAATGTGGACGAATCACGGCGTTTGGAGATAATTAACACTAATTAATTGACGCATATTTTGCATATTTGGACAGGGTCTGCATAATTAGACGTTTTATGCATGTTTGTGCATAAATTTCATATTTTTGCGTAAATAGTAGGGTCTCAGATAGTTTATTCTAAACGTAATTAATTTTCTCAGAAGTTGATCTAGGTTATAGGTAAGGCATTAGTTCATTCAAACAACCCATTATATAAGTTAAGAAACAGCAATTTAAAATATTTTTTACAAAAATATTGTAAATACAACATTGTAGATGAAAGCACTCTTAGGGAGAGTATGTAGATTCTTGTTATGTTGAAACATTCTCACAAATTGGACAAATTATTGGTAGTAATTATATTTACTTTATAGTTGAAGAGACTACTGATAGTTGTGGTCGCTATGTTGCTCATTTACTAATTGGAATTCTTCACGAAATAGAAAAAGGAATTTCATATTTAATTTACTCGAATCCGCTTGAAAAGACCAACAACTTAACAATAACACGAGTTTCAAGGATGGCTTTCCAATTTTGTTTCTACCGGAAGTAACCGCTGTCTATAAAAATTTCCTGATGAGTACGGATGCTGCCCCTTATATGGTAAAAGCCGGGGGAAACTTAAGAAATATTTTACCCGAATTTAATTCACTATACTGTATGGCACACGGGCTTAACCGAATAGCTGAAGAAATTAGGAACCAATTTTCATTGATTAATGATTTAATTAATAACGCAAAAAGAGCATTTTAAAGGCTCCATTGAGAGTTCAATTTTATAAAGAAAAATTCCCAAACACTCCTCTCCCTCGCGAACCAATTATAACCCGATGGGACACATGGTTGGAGGCCGCAGTTTTATGCAGATAATTTTCAAGTGAAAAAATGTCATACACGAAGTTAACGATTCGAGTAATACTGCAGTGAAAAATTGCAAAAAAAAAAGTAATTAAATCATCAAAAGTATCACAACAACTGGCATTTATTAAAGGCAATTACAGTTTTGTGTCAGAGTCAATGACAGATTTCGAAAAACAAGGAATGACTCTAAACGAATTTTTGGAGCTGATAACACGGTTTGAAAATTTGTGTAAAAATGTAAGAGGTGAAATTGCGTCCGATATGTATGTCAACAGTTAATGAAACACACGGTGTAAACGCAATACACAATTTGTAATTAATAAAATACAAAGGTAAAGAACTGCACTGGCATTAAAACCAGCCCAGGAGACGACCCTTGCCCGGGCAAGCCGTTTCGCAGACCATTTATGGGCGTAATTTATGATGTAATGTGATACGTTCCTTGGACTTCATAATTCCAAGAATCAGACCGAAATCTTTTGTTATTGACTTTGCGCTAACATGTATTAAATAAGAGTTTGCAAAATTTCCATTATATTGCCCACGAAGCATTTTAGGAATAAACATCTTGTACGTTAACAATGCTCCTAGGATTTGTATTGAATTTTGCTGTATGAAAGGTCTACAAAGCTTCCATTTCGTTTAAAACTAAACATTTTTGCAAAACTGTAACCAATGATATTAGTTATTTCATCTATATTATTGGGTTTGTTTATTGTCGTGGTCATTGATAGTTTATTCATCCTTACGTAATTAAATAAATTGTATTTCAGTTGCAAATTTATAATTGGCAATAAAAACAATGATAGATTTTATGAGTGTAACCACAATTATAGATCATTTAAAGAAGAGGTAGGAATATTGCAAACGTTGGTATTTATTACAATATTGTCATTTCAATATCAATTTTACATATAATTGTGTATGTGAGTAGCCCAGCGTACTGTAGTTTTATTATTAAAAGCAATGTAAACATATTCACTATTATTACTCTGTACGATTCACACAGATGCTGGAGATTGCCAATAATATTAATTATTTTTTTTATATTAATAGGATTATTTATTATCGCAGTCATCGATAGTCTGTTCATCCTTACATAATTTAATAAATTGCATTTAAATTGCAAATTTCCATTTTAGTGTAAAACGAAAAATTTTATTGTTTCAAAACATTTTACATGTAAGAAAGACTACTCGGATTTGTATCAAGTTTTGGGTGTTTTGGAACAAGGTCGCTAGGATTTGCATTACATTATTTATATGGTGGGAGTCGGATATGTATTTGATGTATTGGACGGCTCACGGCATCGGGCAGTGACTGCGGGGCGCATGGTCTAAGTGGACCGGCCAGCCAGCCTCTACAGCAAGCTTAAGTCATGTAGCCGGAGGAAAAGAAGATCGGAGGACCGTGTTCCACGTGGAAGACGTGTCACTGGAGAGGGACGTACAAGGCACCGGCATCCCTACAGAGACATAGGAGGAATGGGCGCGAAGAGGAGAGGAGGTCCGACGAGAGGTAAGCCGAGTATACGGGACGGCTAGGTAAACGCTGAACGTTCAATCCAGAAGCAAACGGCCAACGCATTGGAAACCGAATGGAAATCCGGGCGGTAAATCTCCAGTAGTTAGTTAGTCATTAGGCACCTAGGATAGGAGCACTCTGTTCACCTTCCACATTAACTAGATAAGACCTCCGAACACTGTAAATCTCGATCCCCAGGCTATTAGGCTCAGAAGTCTCATAGCATAAAGGGCAGTTTAACTCAGTCAGGGAGTACCTCTTAAGAAGCTATTACTTCCTAGGAAACTAAGATAGGTGCACTATGTAACCTTAGAAGACGAGATAAATGTGAAATCAGAACATTGTGAAACTTTGCTATCAAAGTTAATAGGTTCAACTGCTTAAGAGCATAACGGTCTCGGCTACGTACTCAACACCCATTGATGCATAGCTTACTAAGTACCTGGTGTTGCAACAGTGGTGTCTTGCGGTATGCATTGCAGACATGCTAACGTTGTGCAATGCCCCACCCGATCCCACCTTATCCCATACATCCATAACCACCTACTGGCATGGGGTGGGCCTGGCGTATCCAGGATTGACCCTCGAGTCGGCTCCATGTCAGATGATGATGATTGAATTACTTTGATTGTTTTGGACACAGTATTCTTTTGTTTTTCTTACAAAAATTGAAATTCGAAAAATTTAGTTGTATGTATAGTTGGTTGCCTACATAATAGGCATAATTGATGCGTTCTTTTTAAAAGTATACATAGACAATTACATGTACAATGCATACTAAAAAGAAAAATTCCCTGTATATTTTTAAATGTCATACATTAATAATTGATAGTTTACAAATTTTATTAGGTTATGTACTTAATTAATTCCTTACAGCAAAAGCCATTGATATTACTATTGAATATTTTAAAATATTCAATGATATTACAATACTGTGAATTTCTATATGTTATCCGCGGAACATAAAATTTTCATTCATTCATAGAATCTTATTTTCATAAAGGTACAAATAATGAAAATGAGAATGGCAATATTCGTTTCAAACTTGTTTCAGAGAATTTAACAGCGGTATTCAAAAGAGGCTACAAACTTTTATCAATTTTTATCAAATTGCCAAGATTATTCTGAATAATTTTAGAATAAATGGAAGCGTTGAAATGAAAAAGGGATAAGGAAGACCTGTGAAAAGAACTGCAGAAGTTATTGATAATGTTAGGGATACCATGGGAGCAACTCCTTCTAAGCCGACCAGAAAACTAAGCCAAGATATTGATTTGTCACACGGTACTTGCAAACAATTAAAAAAAAATTGAGCATGTTTCCAAGCAAATTGCAAATGGTTCATCAACTTTTTCCGTGAGATTTCCAACCTAGAACAAATTATTATCACTGGTTCGTAAACAACATAAATAATAATAACATACTTATTGTATCTTACTTAGTCCAACGATGGGGCCTGGTTTCACCTAAATGGGTATTTTAACGGCCAAAATATGAAAATATGGGCAACAGATAACCTGCATATGTTTGGGGAAACACCATTACCTACATCCACAGAGATCGGTTTGTGGGTCGCTGTTTCAAGCAGACGAATAACACAGTTAAACATTCATTTTGTGACATAGAATTTTTTAGGTGTTCTGATGTATTTCGACACCCTAAAAACTAATTTAAAAACAGAACTTGCCTATCACCCACAAATTTTTAGTAACAAGGTTCATGTATCTGAAACAGAAATTAAATTAAAAAAATTAAAGAAGACATATTTGTGGGACCACAAATACGAGAAGTACCTAATGAAAGATGGCGAATTTGATAACTTGCTGAATTAAGTTGAACTAAGAGCATGGAAAGCTTTTACAACAGTTGTGACCAATTTTCTTGGAAATGGCAAAGCTGAAAATTACAAAGATCGTGTGACTGAATTACTTAGTGTTAGTGCCTACAGAGAAATGGGATGTAACATGTCTTTAAAAATTCATTTTCTGGATGCTCATCTCGATTGTTTTCCAGAAAATTAGGGTGCCGTAAGCGTTTTACGGCGATATTTGGCCTCTGGGGCATCACGCATTAATGTCCAGCAGTAATCAGCAAGCAAACTGAAACTCCATTTGCATTGGTATGCCTTTTCCATGGTTGTAACGTCTTGGTGGAACGGTTCTCCATGTTCGTCGCTTACGGCGGTTGTGAAAAACCCGAAACAAAACTCCCGAATCAAAAATCTCGAACGCCAAAATCTCGAAATCAAAAAGCTCGAATGACAAAAATCTCGAATGACAAAAATCTCGAAAGACAAAATCCCGAAAACAAAAATCTCGAATGACAAAAATCTCGAATTGTAAATATTCGTTTCCAATCATAGTTATAGGTTTCAGAGAAAGAATTGTAGGGATTAAAGGGCTTACATCTTCTACACTTTTACATGGCGTTAATTGCCAGGAACAGCAGCTAAATGACATCACAATTGAACAATATATTCAGGGAAGAAATAGATTTGCACAGAAGAAACATTACAGGGATGTGACAGTCCGGCTAAAATTGTGTTGCTCGATATGCTGACACCAACAGATTTTTTAAGAGGAATTGCCCACAATTTAAACTTAAATGTATACTTTTTTCCACAGCGCATGTCCAATGTATACATTTATAATTAAAAAGAATAAAAATAACATAGTAACTTTTAAATAAAAATTAAATAGAATCATATGAGAAATATTAGAAATCGGCGCAAACGCGGAAATGTAGGCGGCGTTTCATATTGTTGACCTTTCAGGCGCGTATTCTGACGTGAATCACGCTGTATAATACGTATACAACTTAATAACTACAAAATCTGGATTATTCGAGATTTTTATCATTCGAGATTTTTGTCATTCGAGATTTTTGTTTTCGGGATTTTGTCGTTTGAGATTTTTGTCAATCGAGGTTTTTGTTATTCGAGATTTTTGTTTTCGGAATTTTGTCTTTCGAGATTTATGATTCGGGGTTTTTGTTTCGGGATTTTCACAACCGCCGTAAGTGACGAACATGGAGAACCGTTCCACCAAGACGTTGCAACCATGGAAAAGCGATACCAATGCAAATTGAGTTCTAGTTTGCTTGCTGATTACTGCTGGACATTAATGCGTGATGCCCCAGAGACCAAATATCGCCGTAAAACATCCGCAACAACATTTTGAAGTAAGTGCAACATTAAGAACATACCGATATTGATATATTTCCGTATAAAACTTCGTAGCAAATAAAGTGTGGGTGATAGAGAAAATGCAAGGTCATTTTTTGCTTTCTAATGAAATGTTACATAATATACGCCATGTTTTATCCATGTCACAAAAAAATAGTTGATTTTTGTTTACCAGTGTAATTAAGATGTTCTTTGCAGAAAATATAACTGTCGATTATTATATTCAGAATATCTTAACCGCCTTTTTTAATGAACTTCATGATCATGAAGTTAGAAATTATTACATGTCATACAATTTTTACAGGAATTTTATGATGATCTGTTAATTAGTAGACATTAGTTTTCACCAAGGTCTTCTTTCTACGTTTCTATTACTTTATCTAAAACACAATATTTTTAGTAATAGACCACAGAATCTAGAAAATTTACAAAATGCTATTTCACAAAAGTTAGATGAACTTACCCCTGATACTTTGGTAAATGTGTTTGAAAATCTTAAGAGAAGAGTGCATTTATGTTTAGAAACCAAAGATCAACGTTTTCTACATCTTTTGTAAAATCCTTTATTTATTTTGTTCTGTGAATGTGTATGCAACAATTTTATTTCAAATAACCGTTTATTTACATAGCTGGTAACTGCATAATCTCACTACTTCGACTACAGGGACCACAGAACACTTGATGTAACCTTACATATAGCTAACTAAAAGTATAAACAAACACTGGCAAAATAAAGTGTTAATTTTAAATTTCTACTGAATATTTAAATAAATAACGTACGTAGTAAAATTTGAAATGTAAACTGTCAATTATTAATGTATGACAGTTAAAAACATTTATAATGTTTACATCTTCATAATTACAGATTAAGCTAAGACAAGACTTTAACATTCCAAGGGTGTCTTTGGCTTGGGTTTTTATTGCTCTCACGATATATATTGTGCACTGACACAGAGTGACAGATTTAGGCTTTTTTTAAATATGTAAATAAAATATTTAATTTTTGTATGTTCCTATGTTTGTGAAACAAACCACCCCTCTGAGGATATCACCTGGATCCGCCACTGCAAAATGATGACAGTTAATAAATTTTAAACATTAAAAAATTTCATTTTCCATTGTAAACCAATGTATTTTTATTTGAAGATACGGTAGTAATAATATCACGTAGATTCATTATTATTTCACAAAGGTTCCTAGCCTAAGTGTAAACGTAAATTAAATATTAAAAACCCATAACTTAGTCACTTACAGATTTTCCACGACTGCAGTAAACAATGCAGTAACAATCATAGCAGCTTTCCAAAGCGGCTAGAAAAACCATGTAAAACTAGTACCAAATAATTCAATTCATATTTCTAAGAAATTAAGATAAAAATAGCTTATGGAAATACGAAAGACGGCATAAAGGGGCCGCCTGTTTTGAATTAAATATAGATCATTAACGTTTAACCACAGGAAGTCGGTAGGTTAAACTGACAAATATTATAATATTATTTATTATACTGCCCATCATTTAATAGTCGGAATCTGTGGTTGTTTATATTATACGCCTGAGCGCCACTTTCTCTTCAGTTAGTTTTTAAAATATCCCCAAAAATGCGCAAAACAATTTTAAGTAAAAACTAGTAGTAAATCAATAAATCTTTCCCTAGTTATTATTTTTTCCTTAAAATGTTGTTGAATATTCCCGGCGGTTTCTACAGTAATCAATTTATTCTGAAGTGTTGCCTCGCCCTGTAATTAGATCATCTGATTGTGTGCTGATAACATGCAGTCACGACGTAGTGTATGATCTGCAAACAACTGCATGCATATCGTAGGGAAGATTGTAATTCATTTTTAAGTCAGTGAGACAAACACAAATCACCATATTTACAGCGATAACATAACACGACAATTTTAAATATACTGAAGCTTTCATAAGCAGACAACAATGATAGAGATGACTGGATAAAATTACAACTGAAAGGTCGAAAAGCAAGAAAAACGGTTCTTTTTCTGCTGATTTTCTTTTATGTCTGCAAAACTTTATACATTTTTTAAGTTGAATATAAGCATAAAATAGAATCACTGATAGAAATGTAAACACCATTTTACAATTCCTCAATTGTCAACTCCACTCACAATTCCTAACATATAGCCAGATATCTAAGCCAATACCTCCATTTACTATTTAAACATCCTTTAGATACAATTATTAACAGAAGTACAGAAATACAATTCTTTTAGCGTTGAAACGGAAGGCTCAATTTAACAGTTGTACGCCAATGAGCCATGGTACTATCGTAACAAACCAATTCTCATGCCATCTTCTAGACCGCCCGGACAATGGACAACAACTGTAGCACTACCACGAGCCGCTACTGATTGTAATAAGCTCACCTTAACTTGGGAAACCCATATTTCAGTGAATAACTGTAAAATGCCAAGGTAATTTGAAATGTTTTTGGAATGAAATGGAAAAGACAGCATCCTATATGTTTATGCAGTAGCAATTTATTTCAAACCATATGAAGTATATCATTTTCTTATTTTGATTAGAACATGTTTGGTCCTTCGAGCCGGATTTGTAGTAACAGAAATGCACTTGGACTTACAATGCTCTACAGCCGTTATACTATCAAGAAATACCGATTCCTCAATGCCTGCAAAATATTCTTCAACTGCTTCTTTAATTTCTTCATTCGACAAAATTCTAGGCCGTGTGGCTAAATACAAGGGAAACAAACTTAAATAAATAAAAAAGATTGATGTAGAAGCAAAACGTAGTTCAATTCGTATTAAGTTTTGTAATGGAAACGTAACTTGTATGAGCACATACATTGTTTTGATAAAACACGAGATAATTCAGTTTTTGCTTGCAGAAACAGCAATTGAACCCATTAATCTACATTTTCAGCACAGACTACCCTAGATTCTCAAATAAATATACACCACACATGAAATCTCACAAACTACGAAGTTATTTAAACGTTTAGTGTGGTACAATGGACACAATTATTGGCCGGAATTATACTAACGACGGCATGAAGCATTTAAAGTTATCAATTATTCGAATTCATGAATTACGAGGATTCGAGATCAATAATTTTAAATTAGTAAGCAACAAGATGGTGCTCCAACTAACAATAGTTGTGATGTAGCTGCAGTTTCAAATTACAACCTACCGTTTGCCACCAGCAAGTCGCAATTTGAATCCAATGGCATTTTTCTTTGGATGCTTTAAAAACTAAAACTTATACTTAATCATAATACATTCAAAATAGCGATAATGTGAATTATATCGTTTCAGAAATGGGAAAAAATTTGATCAAATTCAATATTTGTGTAGAAACCAATACATTACTATAGAAAATTTCTAATGATTTTCCTTTTTTACCTCAATTTACTTTTAACCTTCGATTTATAATTTAAAGAATCTCGACCGTAACAATCTTAATTCTTAAACATTCGATAAGATTTATTTCTGTTAGTAATATATGCCACAATTTTGAAGTATTACTAATTTGATTATAACATAATCAAGACGTGCCCCCCCTCCCGCCAAATTAAAACTACTTCCGTGGCCACTAATGGATTTTATCAATAATATGTAGGGTTGGCTCACTTCTTGGACATTCATTGCCAAAGTCGTTTTCCACGACCATCTTTAAATTCAGTAGTTTACTTAAAGGGCTACTAAATTACCTCAAAGTAAGCTAAAATTAACGCGTTCTATTGGAAAATATTCTATTTCGGGGTAGCTCAATTGGCAGAGCGCTCGCTTTCTGAGCAAAACGTCGATTCGGGGCTGGGTTCGAAACCTCAGCATTACTACGCAGTTTATAAAAATCATGTGGTGCAACTCTTCTTTTCTTCTTCTTCGTGGCACTACAGTTCAATCTGGACCTGGGCCTCTCGTATTTTCTGCCTCCTGACGTTTCGTTGCCTTGCTGTTGGTTTCCAAGTGCGAACTTTCAGTATTTGTTTGGCGTGCTCTTCAATGTTGCTTGGGATTCGATCCTTACCCATTCTCTCCAGGTGTCCCACGCATTTTAATCTTTGTAGTTTTATAAATTCTACAATATGTGGTTGTTGGTATATCTGCTTTAGTTCGAAGTTGTATCAGATTCTCCATTCCCCATTGTCTATTACCCACCGATATATTTTCCTTAGAATTCGTCGTTTCCATCTTGTTAATAGTTTCTCTGAGTATTTGGTGATTGTCCACGCCTCACTTCCGTACGTGACCACCGTCTTATCATGACTTGGTAGATTGTGCTTCGCGTTGTTGTATTTCCTGCTTAATATCGTTTTCACTATTAATTTGAGATCTTAAATGTTTGAATTGCTGCGCTATTTTAAAGTTGTTATCTCCTATTGCGTAATTTTGACCCAGTTTTCCTCTTGATTGTATCGGTAGTAGCTTGGTTTTGGTTTCGTTGACTTTCAGTCCGATTTTACTGGCCTGTGTTTTCAGTTTGCTATATACTTCTCTAGTGCGATGTTCAATAATATCGGTGCTAGTCCATCTCCCTGCCGCACACCTTTAGTAGTTAAGACACTGTCTTTCATTTGGTCTTGTATTCTTACTACGGCCTTTGAGTCTGTCATTGTTGTTCTGGTTAATTTTACTAACTTGTTTGGAATGCCGGAAGCTTCCATTATATCATATAGCCTGTTCCTGTCTATACTGTCATAGGCTTCCTTGCAGTCAGTGAATAACTCATCGATTAGTACATTAATCATTATATTCCCGCGATTTTTCTAATATTTGTCGGGTGGTAAAGAGTTGGTCTATGGATGCTCCCCTATTATTTCCTTTCCATATTTTCCTATTCTTCGTCGTAGTATACTTGTGAATGTTTTATGTGTTATACAAAGCAGTGATATTCCTCTGTAGTTGTTACAGTTATGTTTGTCACCGTTTTTGTAAATAGGCATACGATAACCATATTCCGTTCTTCTGGGATTCTTTCTTCTTTCCATATCTCGGTGATCAATTTGTGTATCTGTTCGGCTAGGTGCCTTGTCGTTGTTCACCCCTCGTATACGTTTAATTACTTTATCGTAAATAGGGTCTCATTTCTTCCTTTTCGTGGTTGTCATTTTCTCCCTCTCCTTGTTTCAGTAGGTTCGCAAAATGTTAGCGTCAGATTTCCATAACTTCTTCTGCTTCTACTATGCATTTTCCTTCTTTGTGTTTCCATATAGATGGCCTTGGGTGGAAGTCTTGTTTGGTGTTTTTTAGTATGTTATATAACCTCTTGACTTCTTTCTTTCTATGTGATTGTTCCAGTTCTTGTATTTGGAAGTCAGCAGTGCTCTCTTCTTTCCTCTCATTAGTTTCTTGGTATTCCTTCTCAGTTCCTCATATTCTTCGCTTCTATTCCTTGTTGGTCTTTGGATTAGTTTACTTCTGGCTTCGTTTCTTCTGTCTACTGCCGTTCTACATTCTTCGTCCCACCACGCTGCCCTTGCTTTCCTCGTTTTATACCCAACTACTGTTTCTACTGTTTCTACTGTTTTTGTGATACCATCTCTTATTATTTCTCACATATGTTCTACTGTTATATTGGCTTCAGCCGCCTCTGACGTTGCTATTCTTCCTTGAACATTCGTTGGCATTTTGCTTTCACTTTCTCATCTTTTAGTATATCCGTGCCAAAACGGCTTGTTCCCTTCACGAGTATTGATTTTGCCTTGTCGATTCATTCTCTTAGTATTGCCTTGACTAGCATGTGGTGAGACTCCGGTACTGCTCCTTTTATTGTTCTAGTGTCTATTGTGCTTGATCTATGTCTGGCTGTCACTAGTATAAGGTTGATTTGGTTGCCGGTTCGCCCATCCGGCGATATCTATGTTCCTTTATGGATTTGTTTGTGAGGGAACATCGCGCTTTTAATTATCATTCCTTTCGCTGTGACAAGCTCAATAAGTCTCTCCCCGTTATTAGAGGTTCGTTCATGGCAGTTGTGTTGTCCTATGATTGGGATGTATATTGTTTCCTTGCCTATCTTAACATTTAAGTCTCCCATTAATATTTTGGTATCATTGCTGGGTATTCATCCAATTCACTTTCGAGTTTGTATAAAATTCTTCTTTCGTTAGGTCATCCTAGTCTTCGGTTGGTGCATGCACCGAGAGTATCGATAAGTTAAACAGTTTCATTTTGATTCTGACATATTCTTACGCTGTAACTCACCACACATAATTCCCCAATCCGTTGATGATGATGATTGGGAAATGCCAGCGATTATATGTAAATTGCGCAAATAAATTCATAAATGGGTAGCGGAAACGGAATAAAGTCATTAGTGGATGTGTGGATATATGAAGCGTTATTTATTTATTACTATTAAAAATGTCAATGAGTTTCAGTAAAATTCTTCGGTACATTGGTGTAGTCATTTGAACGATAATAAAAAGAAAACAGGTGATAAAGTATGACCATGTCATTTTATGTTGCAGAAGAAAGCATGCAATTGTTTTGTTGTGTATACAATTATCGAAAATTAATGATTAATCGCATTAATGAGTACTCAGATTAGAAGATAAAATACAGTACGAAATATATACTTAGATACGAAATAAGAAATTATCATCTTTTACAGAATATTTACTGCATATCAACATGTTTGTTGTGGTGACTTTATAGGTTCTTATGAATATTATTAAAAGTTGGCATTAATTAATTTTTATGAAAATGGTGCATTGAAATTTCAGTGCTATGATAACGTTTCCCAAAAAACAGTGCGCGATAACAAAAGAAATCAATAAATCTACAACCAACATCAAGGTACCCCAAAATATCGAAGACGGAAATACGGCAAGCAATAGGAAAACTACAGAAGGAAAAGTAACCGGGGAAGATAATATTAGTAATGACATACTTACAGCAGGCTAGGAAGATTTAACAGAACAGCTAACCATAGTTTTTAATTAGATCTTAGCAACTAAAGAAATACTCTGGAAAACTCCATCAATAATACTCTCTCTCTCTCCGGGTGCCGTCTCAGATTCTGAGGTTAGCGATCACCATGGCGTATCTCCATCTGTCACGTGCTGTATGTATCAGCGTTTCTCTGTTCATCCCCAACCAATTTCGTATGTTGCTCATCCACGATGTTCTCCTTCTTCC
>JABXWE010027971.1:0-12235 GCA_014611495.1 Limonius californicus
TTTTACTTGTAAAAAACCTCTAGCAACTAACCTAGCCTTATACTTTTTAATGTTACCTTCCGAGTCCTGTTTGAGTTGGAAAACCCACTTACAGTCGACCACTGAAACTCCCTCTGGACGTGGAACGAGTTCCCACGTTCCATTCTTTTCCAAGGATTCCATTTCTTTCTCGATCGCATTTAACCAATTTTCTTTCTCACCACCACTCACAGCGTCTTTAAAATTACGCGGCACATCACTCGAGAGATTGCTCACGAATAAAGCTGCATGCTCTTCACATTCTTCCAAGTATTCTTCATTAACTAAATAATCTTTGAATTTTTCAGGTATCTTCTTTACTCTACTGCTCCTCCTAGCTCTACTATTTTCTTCTTGAACAGTTTCTTGTTCATTTACTGTTATCTCCTCCTGAATATCTTCTTCGTTTTCTTCAGGATAACTAGTAATTTGATGTAACTCTTTTCCCTTTTTCCAATCCTTATACATAACTTTTTCATTGAATACCACATCTCTGGCTAAAACTACCTTCCTTTGTTCCAAATTCCAGAGCCTATAGCCACATGGTGCGTAACCAATCATGACACATACCTCAGCTTTCGGATCGAACTTTTTACGCCTTTCTTTCCGGACATGCTTGTACGCAATGCACCCAAAAACTCGTAGATTGTCTAAATTGACAGTTTTATTTTGCCATAATTCCGCTGGTAATTTTTCTTTCAGCATTAATGTAGGGCTTCTATTAGTAAGATATGTCGCAGCTAAAATCGCTTCACCCCACATATCCCTGTCCAATCCTGAATCCGCTATCATCGTCCGTGCTTTTTCTACTAACGTTCGGTTTTTCCTTTCCGAAATTCCATTCTGTTCTGGTGTGTATGGTACCGTATATTCAATATGAATACCTTTTTGCTTGCAAAAATTAACCATTTCCTTGCTAATATACTCTCCTCCATTATCACACCTTATTCTTGAAATTTTATTGGAAAAATGAGCCGACACCAGCGCTTCATATTCTTTAAAATGATTAAAGACTTCACTTTTTGTCACAAGCAAGTACGTCATAGTAAATCGAGTAAAATCATCTGTAAAACACACATAATATACCTTACCATCATGTGTGGGTGTCATCGGTTCACACACATCTGTGTGTATGAGTTCCAAGGGCCTTCTACTCCTCTGTTTTCCTTTATTCTCAAACGGGAGTCTACACTGCTTTCCTACCACACAACTTTCACACAACACTGTATTTTTAGTACCAACGTTCAACGACTTCATTCTCTTCAATTTTTTCATTGAAGTTTTTCCTAAATGTCCCAGCCTTCTGTGCCAAAGTTCACTCTCACTGTAGTCCACCAAATGTGTTTCCCTCTCTATTTTCTGAAACTCTACTTGATAGAGATTTCCACATTTCTTCCCTTTTATTAGTGTATTATTCCCTTTATATATTTCAACTTCAGAATTCTTAAATTTTACTTCTATTCCTGCTTTATTTAGTCGATTCACAGACAGTAAATTCTTCCTTAAATTTGGCACGTATAAAACATCCTTCATTATACATTCCACCTCCTTTCCATTTACCAAACTTACAGCCTGTATTATCCCTATTTTGGTCGCTCTTAATTCTTGGTTATTTTTCGCCACAGATATTTCCACAGGTACTTCCAAATTCCTAAACTTCGTGAACAGTTTACTATCATTTATAAGATGATCTGTCGCACCAGAGTCCACAACCACTTGAAAAATAGCTCCGTCAAGATTTTTCTTTGTTGCTTCCATCGTTGATGTCATGAAACACACCAAATCATCTTCCTCAGTCTCTGCCGAGTGCGCTTGTGACCCTATTTTCTTTTTCTTGCAATCTGATCGCTTATGTCCTTTTTGTCCACAAGAATAACACCTGAACACAAACTTTTTCTTCATGTTATTACTATTTCCACTGAACGCTACTTTCCCTTCTTCTGGATTTTCAATTTCCTTTTGTAAATGTTTCCGTTTGGTTTCTTCGTCCATCAAACGACATTTCACAAATTCCAAATTTAATTTATCCACAGCAACAGTTTCCAACGCAGCTATTATGCTATCGTACGATGAGGGCAACGTAAGCATTAAATGACAAACTGCATCCATATCTTCCACATTGGCTCCAGCTGATTTTAATTCTCTTATCAGTTTATCAAACTTGAGGAGATGTTCCTGCATGGATTCTTCATCCCTATATTTCATGGTCTCAAATAAATTTGACTGGATATGCTTTTCCGTTCAAACAAATCGATTAACGTGTTCCATATCTCACGAGCTGTTTTCTTATCCTTGATATATTCCAAATGAGAATCCGCTATACACTGAATAAGTATCATCTTACATTTCTTCTCAGCTTTTGTCAATTCTGTGGTTATGTTTGCCGTTGCCGGTGTAGCCGTTAATACCTGATCAAATACATCACTTTGTTCCAGCACTGTTTGCACCCGGAACTTCCAATTACTAAAATTGCTTCCGTCAAACTGTGCCAAACCAAACTTGTCCATTACTTTTTGAGCCATGACTGCACAAATCCTCAACTACAGTATTTCCAGAAAATTTATGTGTTTACAAGTCGATAAACAAGTCTGGGCCCATAACCTATTGTAGATGCGACGTATTCAATCAAATCACACGTTCTAACGTTGAAAGTAAACAACTTTATTACATATTACTTTCAATGAAATACAAAGAACGTTAACATAACAAAAGTACGGTTTTTCACACACACACGAACGTTGTAGAACTAGTCTGAAGTTAGTACATATTCAACAGGGTTATATACGTCAAACACAACCATTGACGTTGTAAACAATAGATAGAACCCAATGATTATAACAACTAACAAATTGTTATCTATCACAACAATCTTCACGCTCGTAAAGAACTGCTAGTTCAGTTTTTAATTTTAAATCGTTTATAATGGGGTAACAGGTCTTGACTAATGTAAAAACATTTTTTGTAGTCCTCGAATTTATCAGCTTGAAATAACTACGAAATAATTAAATGATTAGTAAAACTGAATCTCTGTTCAACCTCCGATACAATGATGTTACAAACTTCTAGCGCAATTCGACGTTTTGCGTCTCCAGTTTTGCTTCGTTTTCTGCTTGTTGATGGAACAGCTGACACGAGATACTCATAATTTTATTCCTAACTTTTTCTATATTGCTCTTAAAATCAGAAATATATCTTTTTACAGATATAACATCTATATCATGTTTTTGCAGTTGATTAAACAGTATATCACAATGAGGCATAATCAGATGAAAAACATCTAACCAGTACAAAAAATCTTCATTTTGTAAATAATTTTTTAATCCAATAGCTTGATTTAAACTTTTAGATTCTTCTTCTGTGTCGATTATTTTTTCCATGCAAGTCAGTATTTCATTTTGATAAGCGAAAACGGTTTCAACACACTTCGTATTAAAATACCATCTCGTTGGCGCTGCTTTCGGTAATCTCACCTTGACCATTTCATCTAACACTGCTGTTCGCTTCGGCGATTTTCCAAAAAATGACGAGAAACTGTAAATTGGCAAAAAAGATTCTAATATGTTTATCTTGATTCGCGGCTTTTTGCAATATTAAGTTAAGCTGATGGGCATAGCAATGAATAAAATTGGCTGACGGATAATTTTTCCTAAATTTCGCTTGAACCCCTTCAATTTTCCCACTCATAACCGTAGCGCCATCGTAGCTTTGAGCAATTAACTTTTCAGGTTTGCATTCACTTTTAGAATTTCAAGTTCTTTCAAAATAGCATTAGTTAATTCTTGCGCTGTAGTACCTAGTGGATTAATAAATATCCAAAACCTCTCGTGCACAACGCCGCTTAAGACGTATCTAACAATAAAAACCATTTGTGTTTTGTTAGAACTGTCTGTGGTTTCATCAACCTGAATCGCTATAAAATCAGCTTGTTCAATCTCGGACTTAATTTTGTCATGAATTACAGCAAGCATCGAATCGAATAAATCGTTTTGTACCCTTTTTGATATTCCTTTAAAAATCGTACTGTGTTGTTTGTCCACATGCACTTTAAAAACAGATTCCAATTCCGAAACAAAATTTATCAGACATCGAAATATACCCGGGTTTTTGTTTCAGTTTGAGTCAGTTTCATCGTGTGCTCGCAATGCTAATTCGAAAGCACCACAGAATTTGATGCAGTCAATAATTTTATTTAAAATGTACCTATTTTTGTCAACACTCGCATTAAAATCTTTTATCGACTTCCGATACGCACTGTCTAATTGCACTCTAATATCCACATTGCCAAGCGTAGCAAAATTAATAGTTTTTAATGTGAACTGCTGATACAGCATGTTTCTGAATTTTATCCTTTTTAAATGTTTCAAATCAATGACAAATAAAGCTTCCGAAAAAATAAACACACGTATCAATAAAATGCGTTATTTGTTTCACAACCGCAAATCGCGAATTCGAGCGCCGCGGCTTCCAGCCCTATTTCTATATTCTGTCCTGGTCTAACCCGTCAACTGCGGTGAGCTGTCTATTTCACTCCTACTCATTTAAATTTGCAGTAAAAGTGGGCAAATCAAACTATGCCCTCCGGCCTCCCTCCATATTTTGGCAGCGTTCAGAGTGAAATTTCAAATATAATTTAATGAAAACATATTTTTTATATAAATTATTGTATGTAAATGTAATATGTTACATACTCAAACAAAAATTAATTATTTATTTTTCCTTATTGCATTGGGAGGTCATTGACCAATTGACCTAAAGGAGAAGCCGCCACTGCTTGCCAGGTAAATAATGTGTTAGATTTGGTGTAAATAAACACAGAAACGTAACACTGTTACTTAGTAGTGATTATAATTCAAAGATTAAATAGAGGAATACATTAAACTCGAAGCATTAATACAACACATTCAGCCGTCTTATTGTAAAGTTCATTTCACACCGAACATACTACTATCACATAAGTTGCCTATACGGCACATACATTTCATTGCACTACTTTCGACACGGTTTATAGTAAAATTGTATAGTCTTCGACTTTCCAAACCTCAAATATCTGCTTAACGCTAGGTAGGTGTTAGGTACTTATTGAACAATGGGTATTAAAAGATTTTTATTTGGCATTCCCTCAAATTTTACCAACGGTGAATTTCAGAGACGGACTTGAAAACACATTCACGTTGCAAAATGCGGATTATTGCTTATCCCGAAATAGGTTTCTGTAAATAACCAACAAATACCTATGCAATAGTAAATCAATTAGCAAGGATTTCCTTAATTGCACTTAAATGACAGTTTTAGAATGTAAGCACAGTGGGTATTGGATAATAATCGCCCCAATTTAAGAAGAAAGTAGTCAAATAGATTTCTAGTGCACTATTGACTACAGTCGTGTAACATCGTGTGTCATGCATGGCTGATATATGGAGACCATTTTCGGATGATGGAGAAGCGAAAATGTATGTGAATAACGATATAAATGTTGACAACAACGATAATAGTGTAACGGAGGGAGATGAACCGTGTTTAAGTGATACCGATCAGAGTGATTCTGGAAATATTCGCTACAAAAGGTTAAGTGAAGACGCGCAGCAAATAGTTTTAAATTGTTTACAATGGATTGTTGAAGAATGCCAAGTAGAGGTGCCTTAAAGGAAACTGCAGAGCTCACACAGGTAAGACCCCGGTATAAAATATACCCCATATGTTTTCGCAATCAAAATCAGTACTCTTATAATTAATTTTATCTTTAATTCAGGTCTCATTCAGAGTAATTATAAATATAGTTATATCCTACTAAAAATTAATTATTATACTATGTATTTTACTTATTAATACATTAACGTTGTAAATAAGTGTTTAGTAAAAATTGTAATAATGTTTGTAATAAACCTGTTTCTCTGACTTTGTTTTGTAATTTATTTCTATCTTATATATTCAAATTACCTTCAATACGGCCCATCATGTCTATTGCTGTTGCAGGGCTTAAGCATAGTTAGAAATGCGGTAAAGGTAAATTATAATCTGCTAACACCTATTGTTCAGTAATTTTCTACCTGTCTATCGTTAAACGGATATTTGAGTTTTGGAAAGTCGAAGACTATACTCTAACGCAGAGTAGCTCAGCGTACGAGGATTAGGCCCGCACCGTCCGCAAGTCCTAGGTTCGAACTTTGAAATAGGCAGACATTTTTCGGTAATTCCTAAAACCGGTATTGGGCTGAGTAACCATTCGATGTTGGTTTACAATTAGCGGGGCTTCTCCTAACCACTGGCTGACCAGGATAAGTAACAAAGCCAACCGCAACATCATACCTACATACAATTAACACAAATAGTGAAAATGATGTGATCGCATGTAACTGAGAGGAGTGGGTGGAGCGACCAAACAGGTCCCGTTACCTTCAATTAATCCCGGATGTATCAATGGCAACCTCGACACCGTACCCTAAAAGAGGAATTCATAAAGAAAGAAAGGAAGAAAATTCTATTCAGATTATTTTATTGTTCTAGATATTTTCGAATTTAATTCTTTTCAATTTTAAATTCAGTCTGTGACAATTTTGAAGTGTACACCTTATAAATTTGGCCGAAACTGCTTTGTAGCCAGTACTGTAGCTAAGAGTTCTGCTTAATGTATTTCAGGTTTATTAAGCGTACGCGAGGCGCTGCTTATTGGTTTACCATCTTGGGTTAATACAGCGCCAATAGCGTCTGTGACCAATTCAAAAAGTTTCGGGAAATCGGGATAGCAAATTGTAAATTGTAAAATTATAAATGGTTGTATTCTCTAGAGGTATTCCCATCCCCGAATATACATACCTTAAATAACTTTGGGGATATACAACAACCTTGTGGCGACAAGAAATGCTTAATATTTCAAGACGTGCACCAGCGCAAGTATAACAATGGTTCAGGACACAATTCTTCTATGACTTTCGTTTCTATAAGGTCTCTCAATATTCTTCCGTATAACTTCGTGATCGAACTTGTCACAGAAATTGCTCTATAATTGTCGCAATTATTTCGGTTTCCTTTCTTATAGATCGGTGTTATATAAGCTTCTTGACCATTGAGGCATTCATTAAATAGTCGTGTTAGTATCCTAACAAGTATCTGTGTCATAATTCTGCATACACTCCTTCTGGTCCACATGATCTTCCGTTCCTGAGTTTTGTTATGGCTCCCTTCACGATATTTTCCTCTATCTTTGCTCTTTATCCTTCAACATTAACTGTTACGATGTCTTGAGTGTATTGCGGTCTGTTTTCTTACAATAGACTTTCGTATAGTGATTTTTCCTTCTCTCATGTCGCCTTTTCCCTACGGGTTTTTCTAACTCTTCTAATATATTTCCAGGCTTCTATACATCTTCTTTCTCCGATGTATCTTTCTATTTCGTGAAATTTCCTGTCCCACATATGATTTTTATATTATATTTTGATATTAGTAAATGCTTCCCTGTCCTCTGGTCATTTTGTGTTGAAGCATTTCTGGTATACATTTTTCTTCCGTTCTATTCGTTCTTCTATTTCTTCTGTCCACCATGTTTTATTACTTTCCAGTTGTTGTTTTATACTATGGCTTTTAGTGCAGCTTTGTGGATGTTTTCTATCATGTTGGTGTAGGTTTCTTCAAAGGTTACGCCTTGAGAGTTTATTAGATATTCATCTAAGCGTCGCTGGTATAAAGACTTGGTACTTTCGTGGAGTAAACTATGTAGATTATATTTAGGGTAGTCTACAAGATCTCCTTTTACGCATTCTCGAAATTCTCGATATCCCTGATATGTATTCCGTCTGAATATATACATTATCGCTCTTAATAAATAATGATCAGATTCACACGTTGCGCCTTTCTGTACTCTTACGCAATACAATTTTATAGGGGTTATGTGCTTTAAAATCAGATACTCTATTCTATAATTTACTTGAGATGTTATGTTTGTAGAATCCATTTGTTATTTTCAGTTCGTTCTGCATAACAGAGATCAATTAGCCGCATGTGGTTGTCCTTTATATTGTTCTACTACTTTAGCATTGATTTTCCTACCTGTGCGGCTATTGAAGTCGGCTAGCATTATGATATCTTCGGTGTTTCCAATATTTGTTATTACGTCATCTAGTTTTTCAAAAATGTATCCTTTACTGCAACAGGTTCATCGTCTGAAATTGCATATACCACAACTAATGTAATTCTACTCCCATGGATATACAAATTCATTTTTATGATGTTTTTATTTATAGGCTTCCAGTTGGTTATTTTCTTGTTAAGTCTTCTGTTTATTAATATCGAAACTCCACGCCTGGCGCGGCTGTTTTTTGGGACTCCACTGAACAGATGTATATATTTCCCAATTATTTCTGATCCGTTTCCTTTTCGTTTTGTTCCTGTTACTGGTATATCTATTTTCAATTTGTCCATTTCTATTATTATTTCTGGAATTTTTCGGCGACTCCCATAAATCGTAAACGTTTTACTTGGCAGGCTTAAATATACATGTTTAAATTTTATACAAGTATAAAGCACTTATTTCTTACCATTCCCTACCAGCAATCGTAATAAAAGTTGTTCCATGCTTGTCAGATAAATAGTAAGAAACATTTACTCTGATCTTTCTCCTGAAAACTGTTTTCACAAAAAAACAATTTTCGGCGTTATTAACGAAGCTATTTATTTGAACGCTGAATTCATAGAATATTTGGAATTAACCTTGGACTTGTACGGTAAGGTGCTGTATCTGATTACCTAACACCGAAAGGAAACTTCCCCGAAGGAAGAATTTTAACAACAATGTTTGGCACCTTAGCCTTGATATAAATTTACGGTTATTCTCTGAACGGCGCACTGTTGAAGTGGGGATCTATGAAATGTATGATCTTGATAATAATGAACCATTTAAGAAGATAATTATAGTGGCTTCTGTTGCCGTTTTAGAAGTGGTTTGGGAAACTACAGAAACAATGTTTACACTTTACCATGCTTAGTGTGTCCAGTTCTATACCTGCTGGCAAGATTTATGCAATTGGCTTTAGGAAATCTATAAAAACATTTTCTTCAAAGGGATGTTGAACCGACAGGGCAATTCAAAATTAATATATTTATTCCTTTGGCGTTCCTAGGTCCTAGAGCAAACAAGCAAACTTATTTAATCGAATAATTGTAGGTATACCAGTGCTGTCAAACGATTCCGAGTCTAGAATCGGAATTGGTTCTGCAGCGTCGTTAAAACCGATTCTAGAATCGAGAATCGAAAACCGATTCGTCAAAACAGCTTAAGCAATTTTGTATTTGTCACGAACATAAATAAAAAATAAATTAAAGTGTTAATTATACTTTTCAGATGCTACTATCAAATATGTAATACATATCTATATTAATATTAGAAGATTCTAAAATCGCAAAATAAATATCGATTATAGGTTCAAAGACTTACATAATTCTGAAACTGGAAGACTAATCTTACTTCTCCTATCAATTTATTTTTCAATTCTAAAGATGTGAATTTGGGAACTATTTTCAATCCTGGAATCGCAAACCATTCTTGTTTCAAGAGAAGGCAAACGATTGTTGATTTTAGAATTGGGAAACTATTCTAGATTCTAGAACCGAAAAACGATTTTTCATTTTAGAATCGAGAATTGAAATCCGATTCTAGAATCGAGAATCGAAATCCGATTCTAGAATCGAGAATCGAAATCCGATTCTAGAATCGAGATTCGAAATCCGATTCTAGAATCGAGAACCGATTCTTGTGGAATCCATTCTTTTCAGAATCGAGATCGAATCTTCAAAATTTCCGATTCTTAACAGCACTATTGTATACCTAAAAAAGTTTTCCTAAACATTTAAGGCACAGTGGCAATAGCCTTAGTAGTAATGTCTCTGCTATTTGGAACTGTTCTACTTAAGCTGTTTGACACTAACTTATATAACTGCGTTTATTGACATATTACTAATATATCATGTCTACATAGGCAACAAACGTTGCAGTGGTATTGTTCCTTCTTAATACTACAAGTAACGTTTGTTACTGAAGAACAACAATGTTATACGAAATCTACCAAAATACCATTTGTAGTTGATATTGTAAAGTACTAACACTAAATTTGGCATTATTTCAGCTGTAGTTCTCAAAGTTCAATTAATTGCCTTTGATGTAGAATTGCAGGAGGCGACGATGCTCCAGATGGCCCTTATCCTCACCAAATATCCCTAAGATACGAAAGATTCCACAGCAACGATGGTTCCATCATCAACGAATGGATTCTGACTGCAGCACATTGTATTGTTACAGTTTCAACAAAATATTCAATTTTAGATTGCAGCGTTACCTGCAGAGCTTTCTGTAAACTTGGATGGGCAAGGCTTTGGTACCCATCGAGTTCATCTCCCGGAAATCTTTAACACATGATTTTGAAAACCATCAACAACACTACTTCAAGAAACTGCATGAAAATTTCCATCCTTTAGGTGGCAACGAACTTTGAACGAACACTGAAAGAAACTTATGGGGAATGGGGTTTCAAAATAAACATCCAGAAGACAAAGTATTTGAGCACTGAAAGTGAACCCAATAACTTACAACTATACAACTCAGAAGAGCTAGAAGCTTGTAACGACTATAAATACTTAGAAGTGGTATTTGACAAAACAAGATAAGAGCAAGAGCTGTACAGGCAAGGAAAGTGATGGGCTGTTTGCAAGGAGCAAGTACTATGGAGTAAACAGACAACAAAGCATTGAAAATATATACAACACAATCATCAAAAATTCCATATTGTATGGATTAGGAACATAAGGGAGCACAGAGAGAAATAAGAAGATAGATAAGAAGATGCACAGTAATCAATTAAATAAATTTAAAGAAGAACAAAGCTACGAAGACATAACATAAATAAATTTAAACGACGAATTAAAATTTAATAGTGGACTGAAACTTCGAATTAAGTTTATATTTTCTAAAGTGTAACGACTTCTTAATAAACTTAATATCACCGTATTGATAATTATGGGAACAATGAAGAGATTAAAGATTAAAAGAGATTTTAAAGTATTCAAGATAGTATGGAACTGCTGCAAAATTTTACAACTATTTACAAGTGAAGAAACATCAATACTTAAGGTGACATTTAACGGATTCAAACCCGCTGTTCTAGAAGATAGCAAAGTTTACAGTGTAGGACAAAAGTGGTAAACATTTATGTATAGCGTTTATTGGTGTTCATTAACTGGAATATGATTGGGAATAATTATTTTGTTTAACCAAGTTAATGCAGATGAAACAACAAACAGTCTTGTTAATTTTGTCGACTTCTTGTTTGTTGTCACTTTATGCTATAAACGATTTATTTTGTCTTAGGTTATTATGAATTGAAATTCAAATAGCGAAAAATATTATGTTGCAGTATATCTAAATATCTCCGAGATTACGAGTAAAGTTTTGCTAGTGAAAATCAAGATCAGTAATTTGTTGGTTTGAAAATTGCCCAAATTTGATTGATAATTTATTTCAGCACGCTTGGAATACATCAAAGTATCGAACAGCAATTCTTCCAGTAGGCTTATAATTATATTATACAAGTAACTTTTAAGATTGACACACATAAAAAATCTTACAAATACTAATGCATAAAAAAACCTTAATACGAGGGCTATTTTTTTTTCAACCTCCGATGGGATATAAAGAAAAGACGGGTGAATATACAAAAAAGATTTTATTACCAAAAGTAATGTACAATACAGGTTATTTCTCTATATAATCACCTTGACGTTTGAGGCATTTGCCATATCTGTGAACAAGCTTTGCAATACCCTCTTCATAAAATGTTGCCGCCAATGATTGGAAGTGAGTTGTGACGGTTTCTTTGAGCTTCACGTCAGTTTGGAAGCGCTGCCCCCCAAGCCACTGCTTCAGTTCAGGCAAAAGATGAAAGTCACTCGGCGCTAGGTCGGGACTATATGGTGGGTGTTCGAAAATGTCCCATTGAAATTGCCGAAGGAGCCGTTGGGTTACACGAGCGCTGTGAGGACGGGCATTGTCGTGGATCAGAACAATTCCAGAAGTCAGCATGCCTCTTCGTTTGTTTTGAATAGCTCTCCGTAAGCGTCGCAAAGTTTCACAATATGAATCTGCATTAATTGTTGTTCCAGGCTGCATAAACTCCACAAGCAATTCACACTTGGCGGGAGAATCAATAGCGACAGCCATGTTTACGTGACTGCA
>JABXWE010027972.1:0-22458 GCA_014611495.1 Limonius californicus
CCATTTTAGATTAAAATTAAAGATTTCAATAACACAAAACGTTTCCACATTTGCAGGTTATGCGCTGTTTTTGTGGCTTTTCTCACTGACAGTTTAATTTGTGTAATTCTCGCCATACGTTAACAGCAACTGGGTGAGCGCCAATATTGAAAAGGGTACGAGTGAAACAACATTATTGGATGTCATGCAACGGCAAAAGAGACAGATAAAAAAAAGTTTGTTGGGATCCTTACAACAGTGACGTACCTAGTTTCTTATGGAGTAGTATTATCCATGTAAATGTGTATGATCTAAGGTTTTAGTGTATGTTGAGTTTTCAATTCATAATGAGAGTACGGCGAGAGCTTCGCCGCTTATATCATGCAAATCCACCTAACGATAAATAAATTAAGCGCTGGTATAATCAATTTAAAGGAACCGGTAGCACGGAGAAGTTTAGATCGACAGGATGTCCAGGGATTTCCAAAGTAAATGTTGATCGTATACAACAGTTGTATCTACGTAGTCCTAAGAAGTCTACCACACGTACAACTTTGGAACTGAATATTCCACGATCAACTATCCACAAGGTACTCAAAAACCATACAAGTTACAACTCTTTCACCATACCAATCGGGATGCTAAAGTAGTCCATATTGAATTTGCAATAATGATGAATGAAAAAATGGATGAATGAACAGACACGTCTTTTCTTACGAAGCCACGTTCCATATTTCGGGTAAGGTAAATAGGCACAATTCCAAAATATGGGGTTCTGGTGTGCCCAAGGAACATATGGAACACGAAAGAGATTTCCTGAAAGTGCACGTGTGGTGTGTGCTTACCAGTACAAGAGTAATCGGGCCGTTTTGCTTTGCAGAACCAACAATAAACAATCGTGTATTTATGGATATGTTAGAAAATTACTCCATTCGTGAGCTTGCAGACGTTCGTGACATTATATTTCAGCTAGAGGGAGCACCAGAATAATTGTACTAGAGAGCCTAGACAATAATTTTCCGGAAAGGTGGTTAGGAAGATGAGGACCAATTCCTTGGCCTACTTATTTTCCAGACTTGACTCCTTCAGATTTCTTTTATGACGGGATGTATTATCAAAGATTGCGCCTATACCTGTAAACTACGGTCACTAGGAGGTCTACACAATAAATAAAATCAGAACTGACAGAATCAATTAATTCTGAAATATTGCAGAACACACAGCAAGAATTTACTTTGTTGGAAGTATGTCGAGCTACATACGAGGCCCATGATGAAATTACAAATCCAGTGAAAACTATAGACCTTAAGCTGTCAATCACTATTGTAGTTATTATTCTTGTGTTACTGTTTTAGTAAAATAAATATGCTGCTTAAAATACCAACATACGTTTATAGAAACCCTGCACTAAATTACGTACAAAAAATTATCATAGAATATATAATAAATTTGTAATTTCACAATATACCATTTTTGTTCTCGTTCATTCATACTACCGTCCCCCCCCCCTGCCGGAACCGCTTTCGCATTACTTCAGGGGGGTGCGGGCGTCCCTTACACACTAACCATTCATGCAGCATGCACCCTAAACTTAACTAAGCGAAATGCGGTCGCCCCGGCTGGGATTCGAACACCCCAGCGGATCGACTACATTTCGCGTGACCTTGAGTGGCAACGCGTTTCCGCGCTACTCCATCGAGGCCCCACAATAAACCATTTGGAAATCTTGAAAATAACTTAACTCATGCTCGGTGTATTTTCTGTAATTCACTAGTCATTCTAGCTTTCAGTAACTACATGTAATAAACAGCAGAAATTATTTCAGCATTCAAAAAAATTGATACAAATTCTATCCACGGGCGGTTGTGAAAGAAGTTTCCATACTTCATCAGCGGCTACAATGCAGTGGACAAAATTGTCCTTATTGGTGGTAAGTAGCGTTTCAGGATTTTTGGTGCAACATTCCACTAGTTTCTGATTAACAGAAACAGAAAGTTTTCTCGGAAACCACCTTGCACACCCTTTTGACAGATGAACATGGTCCAGAATTAAGTGTACAAGAAATAATCGCAATTCCTAGCACTGAATTTACCGATTAGCAAGAATCGTTTTTTCAGCGCTAGCGGTAATTTTGAAATGTGGCCAGTTCTGTTCGTCTTTTTGGTTTCGGCTCATTTTACAGATATTTTCATTCTTGGCGTACATTTGCTGCCTAAAATTTGACTTGTGCGTAAGAGCTGATTTCATTCATTTCGCGGACCGGGTAAATGCTACCCTCAGGCCATGAAGACCCATTGTGCAACCATCACGTTTAGGGATGATTTTCATACAGACCGATTGCAACTTGCTCATGGGTTCGCTCATTATACCATCAGCGTCCAGCAAACCGAATTCTAAGTACTTGTGTCTAAGGACTAGAAGATTCAGAGAGTTAATTAGGATGTACTGATTCCTCCTGTCTCCTACAGAACCTGCATATGCGTTATCTACTAGTCTCATGGTGAGCAGGTCTTTATTAAAGGGGCCATGACCGATTGAGAGGGTGACCATAATTCTAACGTGCTTCCTGGTAAGGCTAAGAAGTTGTTTGGTGCAATTTAGCGAGGGCTTTGAATAAGTAACTTCGGTTGGCTAATCCCTGGTTGTGAAATCCAATTGCTGTTGAACTGGAACCGAGACCATTTCTTGATCTTCAATTTAGCGTTGGTGAAGGGAATTACGAGAGCTGACTTTTGGGACCCTTCTCTGATCATGGAGTCTGCCTTCTCGTTTCCGTCGCTTAAGAGCTTACACTAGTGCCGCAGATATTTTCCATTTGTTTTCAATTTTTTTGTGTAAAATGCTTTCCAGCATGAAAAAATATAATTACAACCCTTTGTTTAAAACACCCATGTTCTACAGGTCACAGGCTTAGGTTACGATATCAGAAAATACTGTTTATTGTAACGTGAAACAGAACGTAATAATAACATTTCTTACAAATGAAGGCGCAAATTCGACTGAAATTCTTACAAGCCTCTAAGCACAATATGGCGATCAATGTTTCTTTAAAAGCCGGGTGTTTGAGTAGTCGCAATCTTTCAAAGACGTAGGAAACGAGCGTCGTGTACCATGAACTGAAATTTCGATTAATCGTGAAAATGAAGAAAATTGTAATGCCCTTATTCAGCAAGACAGACGGGTAACTGTTCGTAAAATTTTGTAAAATTTACACATTAGTGTCTGAAGTGTTGTCATAGAAAACAATTTAAACTATCGCAAGGTGAGTGCCAGGTGGATTCCGCGCTTGTTGACCGAAGAACACAAGCTGAAACCGCTTATTTTTTATTGCAGGGATATAAGAGATTTTTAGACTTAATTGTGAAAACTGACCGGGATCAGGGATCAGATACAAACGCAAGAGAAGCTAAAACTCTGTTTGCTTTCTCCAAGACAATGCTCTCCCTCATACACTGCAAGAACAATTTAAACTATAATTAATTTTCAGTGAGATCAGTTGAAGCTGCTCTTGGATATGCTCCTGAATATGCACGCAACCCCAAGTCTTCGTCCATGAAGGTATTAGAAAGTTTCCAGCTCGGTGGGGCAGGTAGATTAAATCGAAAAGTAATCTAGTTTTCATAGTTGTAATATATATTACTCAAAAGAAATAACAGTCACCTTTTCAAAGGGACTTTTCATATAGTTTCAGTTCAGGAATGTTAATCAAACTTGGTGTATGTAAACACCTACCCTTTATCTTTAACAAATTATACGTGGTTCAACAAATGTAAATTGTTGTAGGAACTGTATGAAAGCGCTGGACACGTCACAAGGAGACCGGGCTTGTCACTAGACACTCAGGTAGTAGTGGAAATAGAAAAACTACTGTAAGAGAGGACCGTTTCCTTAGTTTACAAGCCCTTCGCAGTCGTACAGCTAGAGGACAAGACCTTCAGGCAGGCGTTCTACAAGCCACTCGAAGCAAAATTGGTGACCAAACTATTGGTACCACGTGGTGTATAAATTAAGTAATGAAACTGATTTTTTTTAACTTTTTATTCGAATAAAATTACAATTCAACATTGTCTCCTTCAAAGTAACTGCTTTGGGAAGCCACACAGCGCTGGAGACGGTTCTTCTACTCCTCATAGCAGTGCTGGAACTCGGATACTGGAATAGTCTTCAGCTGGCCGGTTACAGCCGTTTTAATGTTTTCCAGTGTCCCAAAATGACGTCCCTTGAGATGATTCTTCAGTCTGGGGAAGAGGAAAAAGTCACAAGGACTCAAGTCGGGCGAATAATGAGCCTAAGGAGCCCCAGGAATGTTCTTACTGGCCAACAAATCGTTTATTGAAATTGCTGTGTGACAAGGCGTATGGTCATGATGAAAGACCCAGTTGTTCTTAATGTTTGGTCTCAAACGCATGACCCCTTTTCGAAGTCTTTCAAGAATTTCTCTGTAAAAGTGTTGATTAACCATTTGGCCTCGAGGCACAAACTGTTTGTGAACGATTCCCTGGCTATTAAAAAAGCAAATCAACATGAATTTGATCTTTGAGTTGCCCATTCTTGCTTTTTTTGGCCTTGGAGAGGTTGAAATGTGCCATTCAATGCTCTTGCGCTTCGTTTCCGGGTCATACTTAAACACTCAAGACTCATCACCAGTAATGACACATTCCAGACAATGCAGACAATTTTCAATCGAGTCCAAAAAATCAAGGCACCTTTCCCTCCTGATGTCATTTTGGTCCTGCGAAAGGTTTTTTGGAACAATTTTTGCGCAAATTTTTCTCATACCCAATGCATTGGTCAAAATCTGATGAGCGGTGGTGTGAGTCAAATTCAACTTTTCCCCGATCATTCTGACTGGCAACCGAAGATCTGAACGCACAAGATCCTGGACTCCGTCGACATTTTCATCGGTTCCTGAAAATGAAGCCCTTATGCTGTGAGGTTCACCTTCAATCGACACTCTTCCTTCTGAAAATGCCGTAAACCACCGAAAAACCCGGGCCCTTAACAAAACACTGTCTCCGTAGGCCTGCCGAACTTTTGCAAAAGTATCCGTTGCACTGTGCCCAAGTCTGAAGCAAAATTTGATAGCACACCGTTGCTCGAAATTGATGTCACTCATTTTTAGAACGCGCTAGAAAAAATTGTTTCACGAAAAAAATTGTTATGGACAACCAAATGATTCTAGCGAGTTCAAGCTCGTACTGAAGGCGTAACACATGTTCAACGCCCCTTCCACTCCCACGTCACCAGTATTGCCAGGTCGAACGCTACGCTACCAGTCTCATTATTTAATTTAGAAACCTCATATACTGCACGAAGTTATTCTAAGGTCCGGAAGACCCGTTAAAGTGCTCAAACTGGTCAGGCACCATCGTATAATGTGATTGCAAGTCAACCGAGAAAGCCTAAACTGGCAACTGAAGTACTGGCGTCGTGTAATATTAACAGACGACTGCAGGTTGCTTCTGTAAGATAATGATGAACGGAGGTTAGTCTTCCTATACAGTGCGTGAAACTATTTCTTTTCGGGGAGGGTCGGTAATGGTATGACGCCGCATCATATTAGATACTCGAACTGAGCTTATCACTGTTTGAAATGGTGTTCTAAATGCACAAATATACATTCATGAAGTTCTGCATGTACAGGTTCGACCACACGCCCATAATTAAGGTCGGGAATTCGTTTACATGCATGATAATGGTAGACCACACAAGATCAAGACATTTAAACAATGAGTTGGCTAACATGTAGTCCGGATATGAATCTCATCTCGTTCAAACCCTCCACAAACCATTACTTGGTTGAAATAAACTCTGGTAGAAGAATGGTAGCGCATTCCACAGGAACAGATGCTGCCAAGCAGTAATTCGACCAAGAGAAAGCAATACTTCGCACTGAAATTATTTTTATAATAAATAGTAAACTGAAACCAATTTAACACATTACATTATAATATCAGACATTTCCTAGATTACTTTAGCTTTTGTTACTGATAATCACTAATAAGCTATTCATAGATTACAACTGTAATTATAATTTGAAAGAAACATATACAAGGGTTGCCTTTTATACGTCGGGATTAGAGAACAAAAACAAATATTTATCATCGAAAATGACTTCATTGTTTTTCTCCATGAAGATCAATACAATTTCGCATTCGTGTGAACCAATTTTCGAAGCACTTTTTCCACTCCGATTGAGGTATCTCCAAAACATTCATTTTGAACGCATCAACCGCTTCTTCAGGTGTGGAAAAACGTTGACCTCGCAATTTATTTTTGATGTTCGGGAATAAAAAGAAGTCATTGGGTGCCAAATCAGAACTATACGGCAGATGACTCATCAAATCGACATTTTAGGTGCTCAAAAAGTCACTTGTCGAGCCGATGTGTTAGAGCTCGCATTGTCGTGGTGGAGAATGATTCGTATTCGACGGTTGGTTTTCCTTATTTTTCCGAAGACTTGTGGCAAACAAATGGTTGTGTACCATTCAGAATTGACCGTTCTACGTTGCACCAATGGTACGGTTGAGACATGTCCAGTTTTTCCAAAAACCAGGCGACCATTTGCTTTGAAGTGCTTCGAGCACTAATGACTTTTGTTGGATTTGGCTCGCCTTGGAAGACCCATACCGTCGACTGCTGTTTACTTTCGGGCTCATACGCGTAGATCCCGATTCGTCACCTGTCACGTTATCATACACATGTTTTGAAGCACCGCGATCGAATTTTTTTAGCATATCTTGCGACCAATTGACACGAGCTTGTTTTCGAGCGATTGTCAGATTACATGGGACCCAACGCGAACAAATCTTTTTTACGGCCAAATGTTCATGCAATATTGAATGTATGCTGGGTCCCACTAATGTCCAAGGATGCCTCAAATCTCACGATAAGTCACATGACGATCTTGCAGTATCAGTTCACGCACCGCATCAATGTTTTTCGGAACAACAACCGATTTTGGACGACCTTCGCGAAATTCGTCATTAAGTTAACTACGGCCACGATTAATTCGGTAAACCACCGATAAACACTCGTTCTTGATGGTGCTTCATCGCCAAAAATCGAATTAAGTTCATCGTTGCACTGTTGTTGAGTTAATCCACGTCGAAAGTTGTAAAAACTAATCGCCCGAAAATGTTCACGATTTAATTCCATTTTCTGGCCGATATGAATTTTTCAAGTTACTGTAAACAACACAAATAGCGCTCGTACGTCAAAACGTTCTGAGTACGTATACCTTCAAAAATGTTAAACTTTACGATAGAGACGTTAGTTGCCAAATGGCAGCACTAGGGTTGCCCGATCCGAAAATATAAAAGGCAACCCTCGTAGCACTGTCCAAATGAAAAAAGTACTATTTTTCATTTTGAGTATTCTCCTCTATTTTATAAATAAATTCCTGTTTCAATTTGAGCGCCCCTTGTATATCTCCTGTAATTAGAGTTTTAGATGCTACTCTTAACTTTGTCAATCACAATGTTTTCTAATACAAAAAATACCATTATATCTTCTGAAAAAAAAGTTAGAAGAGTTAAATCCGTTCATAGTTTTGATCTTAATCACTCTCATAAGTCGTATTCACTAAGCGGTAGCACCATCTTTAACATCTACATAAATCTACCTACTAGATCGTTGTATATCCAAATTTATAACCCCCAAATGATTTGTCAATACGCTAAGGAAATTTAAATATCCAACAACAAAAGTGTTACGTCGATTTAGAAACCAGCTAAACATTCTTTGATGTACTTGGTCATCTTCAATAGGTTCGCCATATCTTAAAAAACAGTATTGTTTATTTATTGTTTATATAGTTTTTCTGTATTATAAAAAGAATTAGCAATACGCTGATAGCCCAAAATTATTAAGATACGTTATTATACCGCCTTAAAATTAGATTTAAATTATTACAGATATTGGGAATTACCCTATAACTTCGGAAATTTCCAGAGTATAGATTTCTAATGTGCCGTACTGCTTATTTTTAAACTAAAAGCAAAATTAAAGGAATTACATTCGAAATAATATATTTTTCGAACACGTTCTAATCAAATAATTTATTTAGGTTCTGTAAAGTCGTAACGGGCACAGTAAAGTAAAAGTTGTAAAAAGTGCATAAAATATTTTGTCAATAAAATAACTTTTCGAGTTTACTGCAGCAGCTTATTTTAACGGTGTATTTAATGAGCCCAGCAAGTTTAGAAGGGCACTTCGGCGATTTTGTTGCTGCCTTGTTTATATAAAATTAATTTCCGAATTCACTATTAAGTATTTAACGTTCTTTTTACATGCAATTCGCCTTACTCGAATATTAAATAAGTTTACAACGTTGCTGAAAGAATCTAATAAGTTTCCGCATAAACCAACCACTAAAATTTGCTCCGCTTTTATTATTACAATGCGCCGTAAAAGTGATCACTTTTTGATGGTTATTGAACGCTAAAAATTTTTAGGAAGCACCTTCTCAACGCATTAGCGTAATCAACCTGAAAGACAAATTTTTCTAAAAACACCGACGCTGCGAAGCAATTTACGAGCTTACAAAAAGTAGCTCAAACGAAGAACATGTGTACATGATATCTCTAAAGATAATTAAGGAAATTAACAGTTTGACTTGAACGTGTCTTCCTAACACTTGCTGTTAATAAATTTATAAATAAATAACAGATGCTGGCTTCAACGAAAAAAGAACAACTGCTGGAAATTACAACTCTATTAATGGGGCTTAAGCTGCGCGCTTTGTCAGCTGAGGCCGGCCAATTTATTTACGTAGGATTTGTATATAAATTGATTTTCGTGTCTAACTAGCACAAAAAAATGATTAAGCAAAAGTTGCAGAGTACGGACTCTTCTCATAAAATATTATGCCGTTTTTCCACAATCTGCTTGGAATTTACGAATTTCAGGAATCAGATAATTTTCACGAAACCCGACGGTTTCAGTCGTCTTAGAGATCAAACCCAATACCGTCCTTTCTTGGGACTTATATAGGGTATCCCATGTTGAACTTGGAGTTTTGTTTTATGAATATATCTCATAGTCTTTAGAAACTTGGTAGTTTATTCATTGAAACGTAAAGTGGAGACATGAGAATTATGGTCGAAATAATATGCTTAGTAGAATTTTTCATATTTTGAGCGCTAAAACATATACAGATTGGTGGTGGCTACTAGGAACATATGGACATGCCGACGGGCATGCGTTTGCACTATGCACCTCGACTTATTTTTTTAAATAAGGACGCTGTCAGTTTATTTTGTTGGCAAATCTATTTTTGTTACAATGAGTTGTTATGTTCATTTTTAAATGTGCCGCTTTATATGAATTGATTTCTTAATTTGTTTCGCTTCGTCAGAATTAATAACGTCATTTTAATTGCAGTCTTATTTTGGGTTACCATTTTCGCTATTTTGTTTCGTCTTGAAAATTGAGTTATGAAAGGCCAGTTCCGTTAATCCCTTGAACGTTCTCTTTGTAGGCTGATTTTCTACCGACCAAATTCTCGGAAGTGTTGACCTCGGGAGTCACACGTGGTTTTTGTTCTAGAACTTTTGCGTAACATTTCGTAATGTGATGCAATCTTTTGGGAGAGTGCAAATCCCATTGCATTTTTAAGTCGGTCAATTTTACATCTCTAATGGCTCCGGTCGCCCGTATGGGGGCCGTAATGAAAGTCGAAGCTAGACCTTTAAGATCGACGGACGCAACTTCGAATATAGTTTCTTTTCTCTTCGTGGCGCTTCTGTTAATTTACCGAATTACCGTTTGCTGTAGAGCATAATCAAATCGACTCAACGTCGGATAAATAAATAATAACAGAATGTTCACTTTGGTGTTGGACAATTAAAGTTAATTGCTCCTGTCGAATTCAGTTCGGATCTTTGTGATGTGAAAAGAAAAAAAGGAAATCGTGCAAGTGTTTTGCTGGAATTTGGTTCGTTCCCGTCGTCCGAAAAAGTCTCGCTTCTGTCTCCACGTTAACTGACCTAGTCGGAAGCAACTTGTCACTCTACAGGTGTGTAACAGTTACATCTCGTCCCAACCCTATCCCGAAGAACGTTGTCTTCCTTCTCTTTTTTTCTGACCCTGCAACCGGAAGTCGCCGCCGTTGTGCCTGCCTCGCTGTAAGCCATCCACCGAAGTTCAAGGTAAAGAACCAGTTTTTTTTGGTGCAGTGTAAAATAAACCTTTTTTTTTCTCGCGCAAATTTGCAGAATTTCGCGATATTGAACTTTTTTATGCAACTCAAAAGCGATCTTCAATTGCTATTTATTTATAATTTATAAATTTGTAAAAGATATTAATATTGTATTTTTCTTGTAAACTCTACGCCATTGGCCACACAGATTCATTACTATATAAATACTGTGCGTCAACGGCGGCGAGTTTTTTTGAACGTTCAAGAATTAGAATTCTGTAACTCAAACTTTTTGCGTTATAACTTGCCAGTTCATTGTATTGTCATATTTTAACCGTTTCATTATATGTGTTTTAAAGTTTACTGTGTCTTATTGTGCCTTTTGTACTTGTTGGTGTAAGAATTTTGCAAGCTTTAAATATATAGGAGGAGGCACAATCACGGTAAGTTCCGTTCCCGTAAGCTGTTGGCTTCTCGGCCTTCCACGAGGACCTACATTCAGCTGGATTTGGAAGGTAGCGCCCACTTATTTTGACTCGCCCTGTACACAACTAAAGATTTTCTCCCATAAGCGATTTTTACGAACTCCCCCTACTCCTCCGAGCTAAGCTGTAGGCCCTTTTCCATCAAAAAAAAAAGCTCGATTGGCCCGTAACAGAGTACATATGAGTTGCATGAGAAAACACAGGTTGTTAAATGGATCTACAGCGGAAATACAGTACGTCAAACAAGAGATTTATTTGCAGTTGCTTTTCCAAATAGTCTGTTACGGGCCAAAAAAGACTCGCGTTACGGCGCCAAATTTTGTTACGAGCCGATTCTCGCTACGAGAATTATGGGACAGAGAAAATCGCACGTTGGCGTGCTAAGAAATTTTCGGTACGGCCAAACGCGCTTTTCTTGGACCCGCAAACAAAGATGGTAAAGGCCAGCGGCTTGCTCAGAGGAGTAGGGGGAGTTCGCTGAAATTGCTTATAGAGAAAATGCTTCAAGTTGTGTACAGGATGCGTCGAAATAAGTGGGCGCCACCTTCCGAATCAAGCTGATTGTAGGTCCTCGTGGAAGGCCGAGAAACCAGCAGCTCACGTGAATGGAACCTACCTTTAATTGTGCCTTCACCTAGATCTTAAAGCTTGCAAAATCCTTACACAAATACTTTAAAACACAATAATAAAAGACATGCGGAATTTTAACACACATATAATGAACTATCAAAAATGGCACAGAACATACAAAAATACATAGCAATGAGAGGCAACTTTATAACGTGGAACACAAACAGTAATAATTTCGAACGTTCGTTATGAACTCTACGCTGCTGGTGCCAACGCTACATTTAAATGGTTTCAATAACTGCGTAGACCAGTTGCGCAAGTTTACAGAAATAATAGCATAAAATGTGAGAGTCTGTACAAAATTAATACAAAACGAACAGTGGCTTCAGGTCACTGCTAATATTTTTATCAATATAACAAAAAAAAGGTCAATACGTTTGAATTTTGCAAGTTACACGGAAAGTTTCGCTTCACAAAATCACCAAACTGGAAGTTTTTACCTTGAATTTTGTAGAAAGGCACAACCTTGGCAATTTCCAGATGTAAACGATAACACCGGCGAAGACAGGAATCTTCGCTGACATGGAATGGCTGCAGAACCACGGGCGTTTGGGCTTTGACGATGATCCGCCGAAAGGCGATTGTACAACTCACTGAAGAGTTGCCTTTTCCTGGGGTTGAATCACGTTATTCCTTCTTAATCCGGCAATAGCCGATGGCCTGTAAAGTACCCTTCGGTACAACAGCGAGACGGAAAAACACATTACTGATACCCCTCCCAAAAAAACCCGAGCCGCCCCTGCAGCACTTGACGTAATTACGGCCCCCGTACGGGCGACCGGAGTTCAGCAGGATCGAAAATGAACTGACTCAAAATGCAATTGGGACCTCACTTCTCCCAAACGATATTGCACAACCTGACGAAATCATACGGAATATTCTGGAAAATAATTTGTTGTTGACGCTCCGAATTCCCAGAAGCGTTCGAGGTCTCGCGCGAGAAAACCAAAGTCTGCAGTTTTTACAAAAAGGAGACTGTTAACATCACAAGCTTCGAAAGACAAAACAAAATAGCGAAAATGGTAACCCAAAATAAGAATTTAATAAAACAGCGATATTCATTCCTACGAAGCGGCAAATAAATTACTAAAGTGTAGCGGCAAATTTTAAAATCACATAACAAGTCCCATCCCAGGCACAACTACAATACACCGAACTGTGCAGAATTTTGAGAAAGAAGGATGTTTGTCTCTCAAAAACCATAAAAAAACGTCTCAACCTAAAACTGAGGAGCAGGAACTTGACGAATTAAGAATTTGTGCTGCTGTAGAAGAGAACTCGTCTTCCAGACAGATTGCTGAACAGGTTAATTTCCACCATACTTCTGTATTAAAAATTTTGAAGCAAAACGGATATCGTTCCTATAAATTGTCAAAAACTCAAGAAATCTACCCCGCCGATCAAATAAAGCAAATGCAATTTTGTGAAGACCTAATGGAAAAATCAAATAATAACCTAAATTTCCTAAGGAACGTTCTTTTTACGGACGAATCAACCTTTCCAATAAATGGACGGCACAATCCTTCAATTGCTCGTTGCTGGTCGTGACATAACCCACGCAGACATTATAATTAGAGTACCCAATACCCACAGAAACTAAATGTTTGGAGTGGCATGCTGAGCGATAATATTATTGGCCCTTTTTTTATTGAAGGAAATCTGAATGGCTAAAAATATCTCAACCTTCTTTAGAACCATGTAATTCCAGCTTTGCGTCAAACACCAGGAGTCCAATATGACGCAATTTGGTTTCAACAGGATGGCTGTCCTGCCCATAATACATTGGCAGTACGTGAATATTTAAACAATATTTTTCCCAATCGTGTAGTTGCAACACATGGTACAGTCTTGTGGGCACCACGATCTCCAGACTTATCTCCTCAAGACTCCTTTCCGTGGGGTTACATTAAATCTAAAATTTATGGTTTCATAGAAGACAGGGCAAGAACATTGAACAGCAAATCAAAATACAAGAAGTGTTTGCTACAGTTAGTCCTGAAATGTTTCGTAAAATGAGAACTGGATTTTACAAGCGTTTGGGTTACTGTTTGACAGAAAGAGGAAATTTGTTCGAATTTTTATTATAAAGGATTATGTTGAAATTGCATTCGTTTGGGTGTTACTGATTACTTGTTTTTGTTCACCTTTATTATTTATCCGTTTAATCAACTCTCCGTTTTAAGACTTTGGCAGGGCCTGATTTTTTAATAGATACTTTAATTTTCTTGCTACTCCTGTGGTTTATTCTTAGGTAGTTAGACTGATTAGATTATAACACACTTATTACAGTGTTATTGATTACGAGTACCTAAGTTAAATAAACAATATTGGTGCCTTTATTTTCCTAATCATTAATTGACTTGACAGTAGCGTTGTTGTTGTTATTGTTTGTTTATACAGAGCGAACTATGACTAACTATGAGTCCATAATGGGCTGGAGAACCATTTTCTTGGTACCTCACATTTTGTCTAATTATCAGTGGAAGATTTTCCAACAGTATTTGAAAATCTTCATTTAGAAAATATAGTAACTTTTTAGCATTAAGATGATTTGGCAGAATGAAAGAACCAAATAAATAATTATTTACCATACTTGCTCAAACATTAATACGGTAACGATACTGATGTCTTCGAACATGAGTTGCATGAGGGTTCTCAACTATCCACACATGATTATTGTGAGTACTGTAATCCCACCCTGAGTAAATATCGCCTCATCTGATCCCAAAATATGTCCAATAAAATTTTGATTTACCAAATGATGATTTAATAGTCATTCACAGTACCTAACTCGTGCTTATAATTCTGCGGTAATAAGTGTTGCACTTTCGTATTTCTAAACGGATATAGGCCGTTCTTGTGTCGTAGTCTGTGTACTGTCGATTTTAGTACGTCTACAATCGGAGAAATACCATGTACGCTTCTCGCAGGCTCCCATTCACTTAAATCTAACACATTTCCTTCAATATTGGGCTGTCTTACCATAAATGGACAACCGCCATCACCTTTTATTAAACCAACACTTCCTCTCTCTCGTAGTCGTTGGTCAGTTCGTTTAATAACTGTGTGGTTTGGATGTCTTCTATTTGGATAGCGTTCAGCATGTAACCTTGGCGCTGCATTAAAATTACCACTAACTTTCCAAGACTCCAAATTATGTCAGTGTACTGAGCAAATGTGTATTCTATTAATGCAAGTGAAACGCAATTAACAAAGAAGAACAGAAAAAAGTATTAGACAACTGTAAAATTCGGAAGAGCGAGTTAAATAGAAATTATTATCAGCCTTGCTTAGATTTTCCGTGATGCCTTATGTATATCTAGCATTTTCAAGAAAATCTTAGGATCAAAAATCTGCAATTTAAACTTCTGCGGAAGTCAGTTTTATTGTTAATATCTTAACTTTATTGATGACGAACTACTTTCATCGATAATATCTATTAGTTTAGCTTTGTCATTAAAGATACGCAGCATTCGAATTTAAACTTCAAGAAGTTCGTGTAAAGAAACTAACCTGCGAGAAATAAACATTTTAGCTGTTTTATGTTCAGTATGCACTGCTTAGCAACGCTATGAGGCGTTTATCTCAACTTATGGGGCACCCTGTGTATGATATAAAAAACACGTTCTTGAAAAATACTCGATTTACAAATTGTAGTTGGTTACCAGCGTTCCATTTTATAAGGGCAAGTTGTTCTCAATATGTTTGCTAAGAAAGAATTTAAGCTATGGATACATTTTTGCAAATGCAGGATACGCTCAGATTAATTTTATACGCACTACAGCACTCTAGTGTTAATAATATTAACCAAGTTATAATATTAAAACTCGTCGATGGTTCTGGTGAAATTTGTTTTGTATTTGCTATGCATGTGACAAATGTGTCACATCTTAGAGAATTTCACTAAAATCGTTCTCGTGCATCCAATTAACCGCGTAGATCTTATAAGCAAGAAGGTCGCCATGTTCCAAAATGTTGGTTTTTTAATTTCAGAACTTGCAGAAAATTGTCAATATTTGGCATTATATGCTGCAACTTGACCTAAATTAATATTTGTAAAGCAATTTCCAGTTTTATGAAGCCATTCCGAATACAGCCACATGATGTGATTCAATTTCTTAAGAATGTAATAATATTGTTTGTGTTTGGAAAATAACATTATTAAGAAAATAAATAAATTGACGTTATGGATAACCGCAGAGGCTGGGATCCAATTTCCATAACTACCACATACTTGGTTGATTTAGTTATATCCATATTAATAATCATGTTTTGAACGTATTTAGCTGGTTAAAAAAATATCGTTTAAGAACGAATGTCAGATGTTTGTATTTCTCAGCGGCGATATTAATACTAAATGATTTAACTGGTTTGTTGCAAACCCCAATTTCTTGTCATCATTAAAGATCTGTACTTTCATATCTATCAAATATTTACGACTAGTTATATTTAGTAGTGGGGCAGTTAAACAAAAAGACAGTTCTGATAAATTTAACAATTAACAATTACGTTTGCAGTAATTTAAAAATTCTTTAGAATATTGAACTCGTTCTTGTCTTCATTTAAGCGACGGTTGTTGTCCCTTTGTTGAAAGTTATGGTATTTCTTACGTATGTAGATATTATCTGCTGTAACCATTACCTTCTACATAATTACAAACATATGAAGTGTAATGCTATACCAATAACCTGAAACCCAGCGTAATTACCATCGAAAAATTGAATTCTGCTGCCTTTCGTCTATTACTCTCATCTAAATTTATCATATTTGAGGTGATTAGCACAGGCGACCCAACGAACATTTGTACATATGCAATAATAATTGTTTCGCCATTACATGTTATTTAGTAAATGCATTAACATTGGTTTTCATACCACTAGCAGGTTGGTCGCAGCATTCCATTCTTGACGGTTTTCACATTTTCTCCGAACCTTCCTATAGCTACTACAGCTCGTGTCCTGCATTATTTGATTTATATATTGTAGTCTGGACTTTCCTCTTGCATTTTTTCCGTCCATTTAACTTTCTAGTAGCGTGGGTAATAGTCTCTGTCCTCTAATTAGACTGCTCCATGAAATTAACGCACCACAACTTACAATCGGGACTTCTGGCTAGCCATTGCACAACAGGAATACCAACGTCGCGTCGTCTAGATATTCTTGTACATTCTGGCTGTGTGGGGCCGAGCGTTGTTGTGCATTAATTGGAACTTGTCTCCGATGTATGTGGCATGTAGCACAACATACTGTTCTAAGACATCCGTAATGTACCTCTGACTATTTAAAGTGTCTTTGGGGAAGATGTGTAGGTCTGTGCAGGCCGTGAAAGATATGCCTCCCCGTACGATTATTGAGCCACCACCAAATGCAGTCGTGGGGACAAAATTGCATTGAGCATATCGTTCGTTCACTCTCCAAACAAAATTTGGACTCGTCTGTGAACAAAATGCGTCTCTAATCTTCATTTTCCCAATTCAACTGGTTTCTAGCAAAATCCAATCTGTGTCTGCGGTGGTCTGCAGTGAACTGTGGGTCAGTAGCTGGTAATCTGGCTCTCAGATTTCCTTCCAGAAGACGTTGGCGAACGGTTTCAATGCCAACCTTCACATTATGTACTGGTGAAAGTTGTCTTTGGAGGGCTCTTGCGGTGGTAAAGCACTCTCTTAGTGCACGCATTCGAAAAAAACGATCTTCTACAACGGTAGTAGCACGCGGTCGCCCTTGCCTTGGTCACCTATCATGTTCGTTAGTTTCTCTGGATTTGACAGCTCGTTATAATAATGTGGATTTGTGAATTTAATACTCGTTTTTAGAGAAAAGTATGTTTTTTATAACAATTTTATAATAATTTATTTATAATTTATTGAAAACTTAATTATCAGCTTTCTTGTGCTTTATTGGAAATAGCTCGCGTGATGTATCAATGTTTGAGGGAATTTTCAAGTAACATTTTGGTGTTTTCCTTTTTTGTGTAACTTTAATTATAAGAAAGTTATTGTAGTTTATTGAATTTTGTAATTATTTATTTAATTTAGATATGCAATTTGATTGATAGAATCCCTAGGGGTTGACATAAAAAATTTAAAAGTTTTGCTCCGTATCATAACGGAACAATTTTGTGAAAATCTTTTGGTAAAAAACAAGTTAGTTGCATTTTATCCGTTGAAGTGGCAGCATGTCTTCCTGCAGCTCACAATTTATTATAATTTATGTTCAAGTTTGTGTATTCAAGTGAATAAATGTTTTTCCCCTTTATCTTGGATATATAGTGTTGTTTCCCTCTACGTATGTGAAATACAGAATTTTATCGAGAAAATTACTATTTTTGGGAACAATTGAAGGTTGGCGGGGGTGATTCTCACTCGTTTAAGAAGCAGCGTCATTCGTTAGTGCCCTGTGTCAATTTGGCAAGTACAAATTCAAACGTCAACGAAAAATAATTAAATGTCATTATTCTGCAAGAAATAATAATTTCGTCGAAATATAAAAGTGCTGTAATAAATTAACTAATGGATCCATAAGAAAATATCTCATTGAAAACAAATTGTGATGTTAGATCTGGAATTTGTTCAAAAGAGTGTTGTTTTAAAATTTGGAAAACGCTTACCTGTGTACATTTGATTGCTGTTTCCTGTTGATGTCCAATTGATCACCAATTGCGGTTATCAACGTGTATTTGCGAAAAAACCACGGACGACGCAATTGCTGTTCAATCGACGGTAAGACCACGCGATATGAAGAGAAGACTGCTGCGAAGCCCGGCACATTTGAATCATTTGAAATCAGGTGCGAGTTTGAGTTACAATAAAGACTAAAGGAACTGATAAATAAATCCTCGTAGTTGTTTATTGTATTTTATTTGGTGTGATAAATTTAATTTATATTTTTTATAAAGGGAAAGCACAGATAATTGTGATTTAATTTTGATAATTTAAATGGTAATTTAATTTTCCCTATATTTTCTTTTGTTGTGATTGTTTGTTGCCAGCTAGAAAAGTTATATAGAACGACCAGTTATAGCAGCGTCCCTGAGATCAACTAAAAAAGGTTTGTGATAATATTTGACTTGTGTTGGTTAAACAATTTATAAATTGGTTTATTTATGTTTAATATCCATTTAGGAAAGGATATCACGTTTGAGTGTTTAATTTTGTTTATGGCACCCAACTTAGTAAGTTTAACCAGGCACAATTTCAATTGCTGAATTTATTTATTTTTATTTTCAACCTCAATATAATATAATAATTAGGGGTTACTGAGCAATATATATATACATATATATATATATAAGTTTTTGCTGCGTTCACGTTAAACTGAACCACAACCGCACACTGTTCCCTTAAAACTTTCTATGGCCTGTTCTTATTATTATGTACAAAAACATTATTAAGACATTTATAAGTAATGATTTTTAAGTTTTTCGGCAAGCAGAAAGTTCCCCTACACAAAAAAGAGTTCAAGATAGAAATATTCTAGAAAATTAAATTTAAATTTTTTATTGCTCGTTTTCAGAACCGTGATATTGAAAAAGTTATGGAACACTACATTTACATATTTAAAATAAGTTGTGCAAGACACTCTATTATGTAAAACGTAGATAATTAAATTGTTCCATAACAAAGAAATTATGCAAAATGACTTGTAGAGATGTAAAGAGTAATATTTAAAACATACTTAATGGAAAGCAACAAAACATTTAGAAATTATTTTCTCTCTTAGGGAATGGAAGGGAAAAGGGAAGGGAAGGGCAGAAGGGAAGAGAAAGGAAGAAGAAGCGACAATTATCCAAAACCATCAAAACAACAAAAAAAGATTTTTGAATTAATAAGCTTAAAATTTTGTTTTAAAAGATTAAAGAACTTTTAGGCATTTATAAATTTAAAAGTTTGCTGAACTTCGTACTGAAAGTATTCAATTGTAGTTCGGTTGACAAGTTTTTTGAATTACAATATTTAAATAAAAGTGAAACAATAGATTGATTCTAAAATTTAAAAAAAATCAATTAGGCAACTTTTTGTCCAAAACTGTACCTACAGTAAGTACTTTTGTTCTCCGTATTCTAAATGGTTTGGCTTAGATTTATTCATCTATATGTGGTAATACAACAATTTCTTAAATACGGCAGGTCTTCTAACTGCCGTTCCTGACACATATTCAAATGCAAATTGTAACAGTCGTGCTAGAAAAATCCATCGACGCCCTCAAATCCAAAGTGTTTAAACAGGCTTTTGAGCAATGATGAAGATGTGATATCTCTTCGATTAGCTGATGATAACTTTTGATGTTTTACTTCCATCACTGCTGCCACCATTGTTGTAAGCTTCTATTGGCGATGTAAACGATCAACAACAACATAAAAACAAATAAAGGCTAAACAAACATGCTCTCAAAAAAGTATTCTAAATCATAGTAAATCCTTGTAAAGCAGCGTGAGGCAAACAATTTGAAGGATCAGAATGTTACGTAATTCCGCTGCAGTGCTACCAAGCTCTTTTTATTCGGGCCCTCAGCACGATCCGTTTTGCTTACAATAAAAGTACATGACTTGCTGTTTGTTTTTGATTGTCTCCACCAGGTATGCGATGAACAGGCGCTTTTATAATTTTACACGATTTCCATTAAATTATATCCAGATTAATATACGGGATGTTTTTATGTGCCACGGTGTGTGCTGCCTTGAGAGGGGCTAATAAAGGATTGGCGCAATTTTCTCGAAAATTATACTATTCGAGTGCGTTTTTTGCTTATCAACCTTAATAAATGGCTTCTTTAGTAAAGCAGTCCAGAGAAATGAGCCACCGGCTGCGATACTACGCTTAAGCAAGATATCTCCTGCATCTGCGATCTCGCGGAATAAAAATATTTTCTGTGTTGAATAGGTTCTTTTACAACACCTGGTATTTACATTTCTATAGAAGCTAGATTTTTGATTAAGATACGATTTTAGACCTTTAGCTAGTTATACGTCTATGTCTTTGTGTTGGAAATAAAAAAATGAAGATTGATGGGACGTTCTATAAACGATCCGTAATTTCAGTAGGAGAAAATATTTCTTAATAGTTCATTTAATCGCTCCCTACTAAAAATAACTCTTGTATCGATAACAAAGAGAAAAAACTCGAACACGTCTGATAATTGGACGTACTAACCAACAGTATCAAACCATTTATGTTCTGTTTGTTTACCAGGCATTTATACTTACGCGATATCATAATTAATTTAAAAGCGGGTAAATGTTTGTTAAATAGGTATGCATTATTTCAGATTTCAGACTAGTTGAAAATATCGTTCTAGTGGTCGTTATGTAGCTCTCTTTATAAATACTTGTATTTGTGTGTTTGTTGAACGGTCTGTTTATATGTTTGTCTGTTTATAGTCCTATCTATACAATTATCACAATAACTAGTTTGTATGAGTATAAATTTGCAAATCCACCCAATATTGTAATCTGTGTATTGGTAGCTGCACAGTCTACTAAATATATTGTTAGTTTGCCTGTTTTTCTATTTGTTTACACAATTTGTAAAGGTATTCTTCGCGCCTGATTGGTTTGCAACTTACTTTGCTGATTCGCATATGATTGATTGAGTTTGCGCGTTACGAGCTGCGCGAGTTGATTCTTGGAAAACTTTCACTTCCGGTAATCATCTTCCTGTGATCTTTAGAATTGATTGAACGTCGATATAGATTGCTCCGTTTAAGTATATTTTACTTGAGAGTTCTTCTCGTTTTATTGAGTGAATCTTTATATACATCGTAATCCGTTGGGAATTGTGGGTTCTCGGTGTAGGTCTTTGACCGATTTTTGATCGTCGTTTAATCTTTTGTTCACGTCAATCGGATTTTGATTGGTAAGTGTCATCCATCTTTATTTGAACATGCTAGCCTAACGCATTCTGTATTTATTAATTTAGACAACAGGTTGGGGGCTGTAAGCTTAATTTAAACAACCAGTTGGGGCTGTAAGCTTTCGCCACAGTTACGTTTTGAATTGCTGAATTCGCTGTCTGCGAGAAATTGGAACTCAAAGCCGTACCGATCGACACATCTAGGGCACGTGTGAACGTGAAGCCGCTACGGGATTTTCCGCTCAGATGGAAGCATTCAGGAAAGTGATTTCAATTCATATTATTTATTAATTTTGGAGTCGAGTTAATTGCTCGTTGTTTAATTTGTACTGCTTACGAGTTATAATTTAATTTACAAATTCTTTCACGTGTTTGTGAACCATTGTTTATCTTAATACTTTTGTATATTAGCGTGTTACGTATTTCGTGCATATTAACGTAAATTTCACTTGATATATACAGGGTACGTCAGCTGGAGCTGTAATATTGCGTTTTTACGGATTTGTATCTAGGATATTTATGTTTACAGAGCGCTTATATCTATTGAAAGTACTTTCAGCGGATAGGGTGTATTTTGCTTCTTAAACGCCGTTTTTTTTATTTGTCAAACGCAGTATTTTTACCTTGCTCGTTTACTTCAATTTTATTTAACACTTTATTAAGTGAATGGTACGGGTGGTGTGTACGTATACAGGGTTCTTGTGCATATTAGCACAATTATTATACATGTTATTGGGGAAATTACTTTATTGATGTTATTTTTTTGCATCATTAAATTACCGTTGTTGCAATTGGTCTTATTATTTATTGTTACCCTATCTCTGATAATTTTGTAAAGAAGAAGCAATTAGGTAAGTTAAGAACCTGAGGTCCAGCTTACTAAATCTACATCTGGATTATTATCAGCGTAATCTTTCAAGCTGCTGGCGCCCTTACCGGTGATTGACGAGTAGTTAATTACATCATTTATTTGACTTTATTGAGAACCGCCCATCTTCGATTGAGGTTCCGGGAGGCTGATATTAATCAACAAATTACTTATCTAATTTACAGGAATTTCCTTAGGAAATTATTTGAAGGCGTCATAGAAAATTTTGGCGCCCAACGTGGGGCTGTGACTGTAGTTATACTGTATAATTATATTGTAGTTATATTTACTGGTATAATTAATAAGACAATTGCAACAAGGTTTTGTTTTGGGGAAAATTATTTTGGGGTTGTAATATTAGGGAAGGTTGCATATTATTTGCCGTTTGTATATTTTTAGGGAAATTGTTTATATTAATTTAAGGCGTACCAATATGGATATTGATCGTTTAAACTCGTCCGAAATTTCTTATGAGTTGAGTATCCGTGGTGTAAAGGCGGAAGGCACA
>JABXWE010027974.1:0-12320 GCA_014611495.1 Limonius californicus
AATGGGAGATGGATCTAAGGAATATTTTAATAGCCAAAATGCAGAACTACAATTTGAAGCGTATGTAGTGGAAACAAGAACTAATAATGTAAGTTTATTAAAAAAAATCAAAAAAATAATGTATTTGTTATTGTTTATGGTGTTGGAGACATTTTACGATAAACACTTTCTGATATGTGTTTCGAAAAATAAAATCAAAGAGTTTGAGTTTAAAATAAAAAGTCTAAGTGACGCAATATTACCTTTGAACAGAAAGCACAGAAAAATAGAAAGCACAAAAAAAACACGTAAATTTTGTAATGCCGACATTATGTCAAAAATGTTTGTAAGGCATATTGAAATGTTTAATTATATTTATTTTTTCTATAGCTAATGTTAAAATGTTGTTATAGCAACTCTTTTGAGTAGATAAAGTATCACTTTAACCGCAAGGGCAGATAAAGTAACACTTTAACAGCAAGGGTAGATAAAATGTTTTAACTTTTTTTATTCAATTAAATTTACAAATTCAAACACATTAATTCGAAGGATTAACAACAAGTGTAATTTTACAATTAACATTATTAGTTTTCTTCTTCTTGTGTTAATTCTTTTCCGTACATTTCGTATTCACTTCGTACACAAAACGCAAAAATACTGAACACTCCACAAAAACCAGAATGTAAAATTTGTTTGACATTTGTTGTCAGAGTAATTCATATCCGTAGTAACGGAGCAACACAGTTGCGATTTTTGTGCCACAAATTACAATTTTCTTTGAAATTTTATTTTTCACCTGAATTTGAAGTCTTGCTATAGAAAAAAATGTTGTATTGCACACGACGATAAAATCGCATTATCTTCTCGAGCGTAATTAGCGTCTCGACTGACGTCTCGACGCTAAAAAACACTCTCAAAGATAAAGTACAATTTTATCGTCTTGTACAATAAATAACTATTATTTTCATTTGTAACTATTTGCTCTTTTTGTTATATTTATTATCTGTTTGTCGCACAACTTACTTTCCTTAATTTAATTTAATGTGCATATGTGTTAGCTATTGTAATGATCTATTTTTTCTTTGTTGTGTTCCTATGTTTATAAATAAAATATTTATTGAAACATTCTTGTATACATTCCTACGTTATTTAATTTGAGGTAGAATTTTTTACTCAAGACTTGGGACAGCTTCCACATTTGACAATTTCTTAATCTAGTCTTTAGTCATTGTTGACTAAAATTTAGTTTTGAATTATTATTATTCAACTAAGTATCCTTTTTTGTTAATTGTTATGTTAATACTAATTAGAATTTTTACTTTTGTTAACCAGAGCAAGAAGCTATTTAATTAATTATTTAAATTTTACTCAGGATCTTCCAAAAGAAAGAAAACCTAATTTAAAAATGTTTCATATACAAAAAGACCTTGTGTTAACTGTCTCAGACTTACACACCTCAAAATTTGCGGCAACACCGCTTGAGGTGCGATCGAACGGTCCATATCTGCTTTATTATATATGCGCCTGAGGTGACAACGGATTTTATTTATCTATTATTGTAGATGTAAATTCGAAAAGAAAATCTTTTCCCCTCTTTTGAAAACCCTGTTAAGGAGGTCCCCCTTACCACATATATGCTTTTATATTTCTATTTGAGTGGTTAAAAGAGGGTGAGGTGAGTCCGTCGTATCCGCGACACCGAGGTGACAACTTATCAGCTATACATATATATATATATATATATATTGCTATGTACAGCTCCCTTCGGTAATTGCATTTGTGATTTTCAACTCATAAATCAATGATCTCTCACCTTCAGAAGTTTTTATTGACGCCATAATTTCGCATGCTGATTTGAACACGGAACAACCGTTAGCTCTTACCAACTTATTAGATTCTACGTTTATGTCTATGAGTGAAGGGATTGGTTGTACCACGGTCATAGAAAACAAAATTTAGATTTTAGCTGAACCCATTAAGCAGAGATATTATCCTGTCTCTCCTGTTCTTCAGAAACAAATCGATGCAGAGCTATACAGCATGATAAGGGATGATACTGCTGAACTTTCGAATTCTCCTTGGGCTTCAGCTATTGTGTTGGTTAAGAAACCTGATGGTACTTATCGTTTCTGTGTAGATTATCGGAAGCTGAATAGTGTGACTTAGAGAGATGCTTATCCTTTACCGTACGTGTCTGATATACTAGATAAACTTCCTGACGCTCGTTTCATGTCTTATCTTGATATTAAGTCCGCTTATTGGCAAATCCCCATGGCGGAAGGTTCGAAGAAGTATACTGCCTTTATAGTACCTAATAACGGCCTTTATCAGTGCAGTCGTTTTCCATTTGGCCTTCACAATGCTACAGCAACGTGGCAAAGTTTATTGATCAGATCTTAGGTCCCGAATTACATCCCTATGTTTTAGCATACTTAGATGACGTGATAATTGTTACTAACACATTCGAGAAACACTTAGAGGTTTTGAAAACAGTTTTTGATAGGATTAAGACTGCTGGCCTTTCTCTTAGCCGAGAAAAGTTTAGATTTGTTCAACCTGAACTTAAATACCTAAGATATTGTAGGTAAAGATGGTTTACATGTGGATCCCGATGAGTTGGCAGCAATTTTAAATATTCCTACTCCTTGTAACGTGTTCGAGGTTCGTAGAATTTTAGGAATAGCATAGTGGTATCGTAAATTTGTACCAAATTTTTCAACAGTTACTGCTCCATTAACCAATCTTCTTCGGAAGAGGGTCAAGTTCGTGTGGTCCGATGAGTGTGACGTTACCTTAAATACTATTAAAAAATTCTTAGTTTCTGCCCCAATGTTGACTTGCCCTGAGTTTTCGAAACCTTTTGTGATACAGGCCGATGCTTCAAATTTTGGATTAGGTGCAGTATTCAGTCAAGAATATCCTGAAGGAGATCGTGTTATTAGTTACATTAGTAAGTCTCTTCTTAAAGCAGAACGTCATTATATGACAATCGAATTAGAATGCTTAGCAGTGTTGTGGGCCATAGAAAAGTTTAGTCCCTACGTTGAAGGTTCTCATTTTAAAGTAATAACTGATCATTACTCTCTAGTGCGGTTAAATAATATGAAAAATCCTAGTGGCAGATTAACTCGTTAGGCTGTAAGGTTACAACAGTATAGTTTTGATGTAGTTCGCCGGACGGGAAAAGATAATGTTGTTCTTGACGCTCTTCCTAGGTCAGTGCCTGTTTTGGATGTAATTGGTGTGGGTGGTTCTAGCCAATATAGATGGCATTCGGATTTGTGTAAATTAGTTCGTAAGAATTCGTATAGGTATGCTAAATGGAGAGTGGAGGGAAGTAAGTTATATTAGCGTGTGAGAAATTGTTACCCTGGTTGGAATGATGATAGGGACAGTTGGAAACTTGTTGTACCTTCGAGTGTACGGAACGAGATAATCCGCTTGAATCATAATGTTCCTCCTGCTGCTCATTTGGGTGTCACTAAAACTGTTACACGTATTTCAGAAAAGTATTATTGGTTACGCTGTAGTGTAGCCCGGTATATTAGATCTTGCAAGGTATGTTTAAGTCATAAGGTCGAACAACAGAAACCTGTAGGACTTATGGTTGGTAGACCACAAATTACAAAACCGTGGGAACTAATGCCGGCAGATTTGATAGGTCCGTTACCTCGTTTGAAACGTGGATATACTTATATATTAGTTGTTGCTGATTACTTCAGTAAGTTACCTTTGGTTTTTCCGTTACATTCTGCTACAACTCCTGCCATTGTTAGAAAGTTAGAAGAAAATGTGTTCTTGTTATTTGGAACACCTAGGTACATTATTGTAGATAATGGACTTCAGTTTCGCAGTATAGAGTTTAGGAAACTAACTGATAGTTATGGAATGGAAATTAGGTATACGGCTTATTATCATCCCCAAGCAAATCCTACAGAAAGAGTAAATAGAGTGTTAAAGACTGCGATTTCCTCATATAGTAGCGACAATCAGTCGAAATATGAATCTACGGGTATGACTCCTTTCTTCATTAATTTTGGTAGAGAAATAATATTAAAAGGAGGAGAGTATAGTGCAGATAGTACGGCGAAGAATAACGAAGAAGATATTGAAATTATACGTTACATAGCGAAGATTCAAATTCGTTCCCATGAATTCAAAAGGTTATACAAAGACATACATAATAGGTTGATAAAGGCTTATGAGAAGAGTCGAAACGCTTATAAATTACGTAGGCGTCATGATTATTTTCCTGGCCAAGTGATTTGGCGAAGAAATAAAGTTTTATCCGACGCTTCAAGTTATTATTCAGCCAAGCTTGCTCCGAAATATGTAGGTCCCTTCAAGATACATCGAAAACTTTCTCCGTGGACCTTTGAATTGATAGATACTGATAGTCGTTCTAGGGCAACTTGGCACGCCAAGGATCTTAAGCTACATCACGAACTTTCTTCGGACGACGATTAGATAAATAATTAAGGTTTTTGGTTGGGCATTGTAGGATAGGTCACTATTAGGGATTTAACATACGTTTCTTTTCCCTTATACACCATTAGGGTGGATGGTTGGGTATTGTAGGGTACGTCACTATTAGGGCTTCATACCTAGTCCCTTTGAATTTTTTTTGCTGGTCGTCTGTTAATGTTGTGGATAAATCGTTGGTTCCTATGAATTTGGTTATTATTGAGACTGTTGGTAATAGCGTAGCTGTGTGGCTCCTCGTTTAAATGTTGGAAGTAGACCCTGAGTTTTAGGTCGGCGAAATTTATTTCATTAGTAGAAATTTTATTGAAAGGTCCCTAATTAAGATCTTGTATCAGATATTGAGTGATGGGGCATTCCTTTGGTGGCGCCAGCCCTGGTGTCTTCCTTCCGTGATTCTTCCGCTTTTCTTTTCTTTTATTCTCTGATTTTCCTTCCTTTCTCTGTTGGTATGACTGTGGATCTCTAGTCTGGTATGCGTGGGAGAAGAAGGTCGGGGGCCCTCCCGGTTTACTTTCGAATTTTTCGGTGGTCCTTGGGTCGGAGTGAATCAGAGGGATGTATAAAATTTTCTGACTATCACTTTTTAGTCGTCTATGACTCTCTTTCTGGAGTTCTGCACTTCTCTCCAGATTTGTCAAAAGAAGCAGGGACTTGTCCAATTCTCGTTTGGGTTTTTTTGGGGAAATTTAACTGTGTTGGGGGATAATGGTTTTTAGTCTGATGGTTCTGTAACTGTTGGGGTTCCCTTTCACCTTTAAGGCTTTTTACCGGAAGGATGAATTTTGTCTTGGGGTTGGGTATTTGGATGGTACGATAAGGGGGGAGTTCTGAACATTTCCAGTTGTGGAAGTACACTACGATAGTGCGAGCAGTTCAGCGGCGCAGCATTTACATCCAGCAGCGAGGGACTGTCTCCATTCCTTTGCCCCTGGTTTTGGAATCAATTCTTTCCTGTCGTCCAAATAGTTGTGTTTTATGGGGGTTGGGTTGTGGTTTTCATTTTATATTTTTGTTTGGGTTGGGTTTATTTTCATTATGTGGGTTGGGCGTCGGATGTGTATTGGAATAGATGAAGGAATCACCTAATTGTCCTTCCCCCTTTCACAGGTTAGATAGTTTTTGTATTGTACGCAACGGGAGTCATTTAAATTTAGGATGACTGCCCCAAATCTTTTTCTTTATCGTCCATTTTTCGCCGGACAGAAGTGTTGGTCGTCGAAATGTTTGGTGGGGGGGGAATCTGTAACGTGCGAATTCTTGCGCCTGGTTGTTTTGTGTTTGAATTCTCAGTGCAGCATTTTGGATTGCGTACTTCGATTTTGACTAATTCAAAATTTGGCCTTGTGGAAGTTTCGTGTCATCTACTCGTATATTTCCGGCTCAGGAATTGGTGAATTTTGGGTTTTCCGTTTAAGAATATAAATGTTCGAGTTCTCAAAGGAGGTGCACGTGTTTTAAATTAATTTAGAAGAGGCTTGGTAAGTTTTTCCGATTTGATGTTCAAGGCACTTTAGGGAATTTTAAGTATCTATAGTAGAGATATGAATTCCAGGGAGTAATACCAATCTGTGTGAAAATCTTTTGAGATAGTTCTTTCGCCTGTTTACATCTGTTGGTAAGCATAGAAAATCCAATTTCTCTTGTTTCACTTCTAAGAGTATTAAAATTATTTAGGCGAGTAGGCTGGAATTAGAATTTGGCCGAAATTACCAGTCATTTATTAAGAATCAAAGAGATCCTGGGATTCGACACTAGTGGACTTATCTTCCATTGCAGAACTTCAGAAAATTATAATTCCACCAGAAAAGTATCGTCGCAAATCTTTTACTTATATATATATAATTTAATAATCTGACTAAGTAAACTTTAATTAGTGGAAGTTTAAATTCACTTGAATTTACATTTTGTCTTAATAGATGTGAGCTTATAACAAGATTCTGTTAGTACTTGTCACATGGTCGGCAGTAGACTTAATTTTATTATATTGGTTAAAATTCAATAACTAGGGGGAATAGTGCGGAAGATATTAATTCTGATTAAGAGTGCGTCGATACCGAATTCCATCATTGTGGAAATTTTAAATCTAGGTATTTGGTTCGCGAGGCCTCGAGAAACTTAGAATACTTAGCGGGGTTTGGTCGCGAGTTGTGTTGTAGTTGGAAGCTGAATAAATGCTTCGTGTTTATAGCATTTTCGCATAATTGCGTTCCCGATAATAATCAACATTTATTAATTTTATTATGCAATAATTTATTTAGCAGGTGTACTGTTATCCATTATCATTTATTTCTTGTTACACTTATATGTATATATATATATATACACATATGTATCTAATATTTACGTTAATTTTATGTGGCGGTGTGTCGAAGAGGTTTATTTACATGATTATCTCCATAATGTGAGATTTAGTAATTTATTGTTGTGTTTTATTGTCTCTTGGGTTCAAATAAATTAGTTTGTGACAAATTGAACGATTACTGAAGCAAGGTAGGTCAGAAATCCAGGAAGGTTCCTGTTTTACCGCGTGTTACCTTCAAGGATAAGGATATTTTAAACAGGTGGGGCCTAGGCTTATTAAACCCCCCCTTCTTCGACTATAGCTGGTCTATCTTGTCCTTAATACCCGGACGATGCGACGTAAATGATAGTCGGATGTATTGCTCCTAGTTAGTGTATTTCATTTGTCGGTCGTCTAATCAACTAGGTGTTACACAGTCTTAAAGTGAAAGCTAGGATGGATTGATGAAGAGCGTCTACAGTGTATAATATTGTGAAACATTTTGGCTGATGACAGGATGTAACCAAATAAACTAGAGAGGCATTTGCAAATACAATATAAGTTCTAGAACATAGATCTCACGACTTCTCTGTGAAGAAATTGACAGGGTTCAGTAATTTTAATTAGCCTTTAATACAGTTTTGTTGTTGCCTCAGAAAGCTCTACTGCCAAGTTGCACATCACATAGCCAAGTGCAAGAAACCTCACACTATTTCGGAAAATCTTATTCTTCCTGCTGCCATTACTATGGTTGCGGCAATGCTTGGAGATAGTTATGCTAACGAGATTTAAAAACTACCAGTATTAGAAGAATATTATTAGGAGGCGCATTGATGATATGTGAGAGGATCTGGAGGAGCAGGTTTTTTCGACGATTACAAACAAATAATTTGCTGTTCAGCTAGACGAGACAGCGGATATTATCAAAAATGCACATTTTATTGCTTACGTTCGTTATTCAAAAGAGAACTACAGGTGCGGATGTATTTCAAATCACTGATAATTATATAGTAAAGTTTTGGAATGGGGAAATTATGTGATTTTTATGTTGCTGGATCACCGATGATAGCAAAAAATAAGATGGTCTATAAGCACTTATACCAAAAAATAATTCAAATGCCACCTGACGTAATTTGCACGATACACAGGAAATCAACCGCTTCGAAGAAAATCAGCCCAGGACTTCATTTGGTACTGTCAATTGCAATTTTTGTTGTAAATTATATACAAGCAAGGCCGAAGGCCAACACTATTCTCTTCGATGTTCGATGATATGGATGCTGACCATTCAGCACTGTTATAATTATATATATATATATATATATATACCGGGTGCTGACTTTGAATACGCTCCATAGGGAAAATGCATGCGTTTGTGGAATTTTTCCATTTCCTGCTCCCCAAGTTGAAAAACGCGCCCAAAACCAGGTGTACGCAGAAGGGACGTTAATTTTACAGAAATTACATCTGCTTTTTATTTTTAGAATATCAAATTAAATGATTAATTTAAAAAATATGAAATAATTTATAGAGAAGGTCTAGTAATAGCACCAAATCCGACGTGCGAATCCCGCCGGCGTGGCTTAGTTGTTTCACTTATGCTTTGTAACGTGAACTCCGAGAGTTCGAGTCCGCTCTTCAGCTTTATTTCTTTTAATTTTTTTTATGGTAGGCCTTTTATATCTATAAATCCAACTGTGTTATTATTTTCTAAAAAACACATCATACAAAATACATGCATTTTTGGGTTTCATAAAAAATTAAATAATAAAACAGTTTTAAATTTACCGTTACATATTTAATAATAACCATTAAATCGTTTAACGATAATTATTAACGCAAATAAAAATGTAAATTAAATCAAATGTTCGAATAAAGTACATCTACACTCAAAAAGTAATCAAACGATTAGAAAACTGTCTCCGCACTTGAGCAAGTGTTCTTGGTGTAATTTATCTACAACATTCAATAATATTGTGTATTTAGAGAATAATATCACAATTGCAATTACAAAAATAAAACATTTATAACAACAAAAATAATAAAAAAATGAAGCTGAAGAGCGAATTCGAACTCCCGAGTTCGCGCTACAAAGCAGATGCGTAACCACTAAGCCATGCGGGATGCGCATATCGGATTTGATGCTATTACTACACCATCTATATAAATTATTTCATATTTTTTAAAATTAATTACTTAATTTGATATTCTAAAAATAAAAAGTAGATGTAATCTCTGTAAAATTAACGTCCCTTCTGCGTACACCTTGTTTTGGGCGCGTTTTTCAACTTTGGGAGAAAGAAATTGAAAAATTCCACAAACGCATGCATTTTCCCTATGGAGCGTATTCAAAGTCAGCACCCGGTATATTGCTATGAATTATATATTATAAAAATAAATAATTTTCTAGCCCAACGTTGACTAGCCATAAATATATGCTATGTATTTTTGTTTAAAGATAATTAAATAATAAAATTGCCCCACATTGAGACGACATATTTATATGCTGTGAAAGTTTATAAAAATATAAAAATAAATTATTGAATTCCAACTTTCATACATAAATAAAATATAGCTTTTTGTAATATCATAAATATAAATAAATCTTCACGTTGAGCGCCAATAACATAAATTAAAATGAATTGTTCATCAAACTAAGAACTTCATTTTCAATCTACATCAGCATATTATAATTACAAAAATCTCAGGGTTAGTTTCCTGGCCTCTCCAAAGATAGTTATCGAATTACGATAATGAATAACAGAAATACAAATATAAATCAATTGCGAACTTATCTTTAATCTGTTCACAGTTGTACGAACCTTACTTCTGGATTTCTTTAAGAACTACTAACGGTAGCAATTTGCGCCTTTTTCGTACAGATGTTTTGTCTCGACACGTTGTTGGCTACTTACAGGATTGTTGACGATGCGGTTCTTACAACTTTTGTTAAGTGTTGTAAACACCCAAAGGAACACTTCAATTCTCTCGTATAGTTGCATTAATTAAAGCAGGTAAGTTACTTTAATGTAGTAAAAATTTTGTATAAATCACTTTTTATCGATTTTAAATTGATATTCGTTTTCAAGAACTTTTAAATGAAAATCAAACTCAACTTCAGTGTAACGTAGAAGGTAAGTTCTTTTTATTTTTATCAACACTGAACACAATTCAACTTTTACATCAAATTCACATTGTTTACATTTTTATATGCCTCAATCAGCATAACCTCAGAAAGTTACTTGATAATCTCAAGTTGGTTACACCCAATTTATTCAAAATTCGACCTTAATGGTCTAAAACACAAATTTCAACACTATTAAAATACGTGCTTTCACGTGAAGCAGCTAGAACCGACTAAATTTCCAAAATTCGTAAAAATATTACTTTAAAATTAAAAATGCACTAATACTGGAAAAGGAAACAATCGCCGGCATCTACAGCTGACCTATTACTTTACAAAATTGTTATTAACAAACTTAATACATAAAATTTACATACATAAATTATTAAAAGCAGAATACTACATCATTAACAAAATAACACAAACATAAATACACCCTCTACATCTGCTAATAACAATATAAATAAGCGAAAATCAAAAATAACCTCAAAATTTAATATTTCCGTCTAACCTTTCATAATGTCTAAATAAACAATATAATTTAATCAAACAAAAGCGATTCAGCTTTCCTTTACATAACATACAAAATAATTATAATAATAGTGACATAAGGAAACATAAATTAAACTTGTTACACACATATTTACGACAGGTAAATACAAAAACCTGATAAGTTCCATTCAGAATTTTTGAAATTATTTGACGAGGACGGAATTAAATGGCTGTCTAAAATATTTAATAACATATATAAAACTGGAGATATACCAGCAGCATGGCTAAAAGCAACCTTCATAATTATCCCTAAAAAGGCTAGTGCTAAACAGTGCAGTGATTACCGGACGATCAGTTTAATGAGCCATTTGTTAAAGCTATTCCTGAAGATCATCCATCAAAGAATATACAGAAAATGCGAAGAAAGCATAGGAAGAACACAGTTCAGTTTTAGAAACGCAGTAGGAACAAGAGAGGCGCTATTCTGCGTACAAGTCTTATTCCATAAGATATGCAGATGATGCGGTAGTGTTTGCAGATAGTTTAGCTGGCTTACAACAGCTAATGTCCAAGATAGCCGAGACAAGTCAACATTACGGCCTAACGTTAAACATAACCAAAACCAAATACATGGTTATAAGTAAAAATAGAATACCACCAACGCAAATAACAATCAACAATAGACACATAAAAAGAATAAATACATATACCTATCTTGGCGCAACAATAAACGACCAATGGGACCACTCCCTAGAAATTAAATGCAGAGTAGAAAAGGCAAGAGCAGCATTCGTGAAGATGAAAAGCCTCTTCACAAGTCATGACCTAAACTTAAAAACAAAAATAAAACTTCTCCGAACATATGTCTTCACAGTACTGCTATACGGGGTCGAATCCTGGACCCTCACAGAAGCGACGAGTAAGAAATTGGAAGCTTTTGAGATGTGGCTATACCGACGTATATTAAGGATCCCGTGGACAGACCACATCACGAATAAAAGCGTACTAGAACTATTAAATAAGGAAACAGAAATCTTGAGAACTGTAAAGATAAGAAAATTGGAATACTTGGGCCATATCATGAGAAATAATCAAAGATATGAATTATTACAACTGATTCTCCAGGGTAAAGTTCGTGGTAAACGAGGTCCAGGGAGAAGAAGAATATCTTGGCTTCAAAATTTGAGAAAATGGTACCGCACAACAACAACTGGCCTATTTCGCGCAGCTGTTAACAAAGTACAGATCGCCATGATGATCACCAATATCCGATAACGGATGGGCAAGCGAAGAAGAGAAGATATATATTGCTATGTATTTTTCTTAATTATGAATAATAAATATTTAATATTGGAATAGTACTTTCTGGTTGGGCGCCAAATTTGAGTATTTGCTCAAATTAATTAACATAAATCATAAGATTATTAATCATAGCATCTACATAGACTCTTATAATCTCAAGAAAAATCGTTTCGTGGCTTCACTGGTAAGATAGTCAATTACAAATGCAAATAAAACTCATTATTCCTTAAATATCGAAATATGCTAAAACTTATCTTATGTATCCCATCACTCCGACCATGTTGTAGTCACCACTTCTTGTGAATTCTGCAACAGCTGCATTTTTATTCTGCTTGATGATCACGTTGTCTAGACAGGATCCATTTCATTTTTAACCACGAGTGCATAAAGTTCGTTAATCAAATACTTTGTGAATTAAAATCACTGAAGCACTATAATAGTTTCACTTAAATGTTCGAGTTTGTTAAGGTAAGGAAGTTCTAATTCTTTTTAGTCTACTTTTAAAAAATTTAAACAGTACAAAATTATAATGCGCACCGATTAAATTAACGTGCGTCTTGTTTAATGGCTATTTGGGAACTGAATTCAACTTTTTTGATAAAAATGCAAGATGGAGGCTCACATTAACCAATCAGAATGCTGGATTTAAAACAAATT
>JABXWE010027976.1:0-18003 GCA_014611495.1 Limonius californicus
TCGCAGCACAATCTGCTTCAAAATCTGTTATAAACTGTTTAAGATCTTGAAAATGTTCTGCATAAAATATGACTGCGTACCTCATTTGGTAATCACAGGTTCTGGGGGCAATGGAAGATTTGGAAAACGTTCTTTGTATCTTTGAACCCTTAACGGAGCTTTAATAAACAATTTTTTCATATTTGATATCAGACGATTTACAGTTTTATAGTGTTCGCGAATAGTTTTCCCCACCCTGTTAATATCATGAGCTAAGCAGGTCAAGTAGATTAAATTTGGAAAAAATATTTTTAAAGAGTTACCCGCCTTCACCATATACGACGCAGCATCGGATAACATTAAAAGCAAATTTTCGGTAGGTATCTGTTCCGCTAGAAACAAATTTGACAAGCTGCCGTTTACAAACCTGGCTATTGTTAAATTATTTGATTTATCTGATCGTTTAACACTGTGCAGAAACGGTTCTGGAACGGTATCTTCTAATATTCCAATAATTAAATTTGTCACATAACGTCCCTTGGCGTCTGTAGTTTCATCAACGGCTATCCAAAACGTATTGCCTGCTATTTTAGTTTTGATTTCCTTCATAGTCTTTTCGTGAAGAATATCTATATTTCTTACGTGATATAGATTGGCTAGGAATATATTTGTCACAGTATTTCGACAAAAATTGTTTAAAGGGTAAACTATCCAACTTTTTTAATGGAATAATAGAAGCCACTAAAGCGTAATACAAATCAGCATTGAAGTTATCAAAATCTGGTGTTCCAGTAGCAAACGAAGTAGTAATTAACCTTTGTGTTTTAGAGGAAGCCCGTTTAATGTTTTCCTTGTGAAATGCTGTAGATACATGCTGATCCACTTGGTACTTCTTTGAGCATGGTATCTGCCAAATACAAACAGACATTTTTAATGTCAGAGAATAATTAGGGTAACGAATGGAATTCGGAATTTTGATAAAAATAACAAAACAGTATAGCTAGACGACAACAAATTCAGTAAAGTTTACTGCAGGTAAAAAGTTTACCTTCTTAGAACACGCTCGACATAAAATAATATTTTTGTCCGTTTCTAGTTCATTGTCGTTTTTTATTCACAATCGACAGTGATCAGCAGTTGATTTTCCAATTTTAGGCACTTTTAATGTACCACAAACAGCTTTAAACAAATGCACAGAAAACCAAATAACTCTGTTAAACTGTTCACTAATTTACAACAATTGAATAATAAAAGAAAGCAAGGGAACAAAATTCTACTGGTTTTTGTAAATTGTATGCATAGGTTTATTATATATATAATAATAATTATTACATCCGTAGTCATAAAACCCAAGATGAAAAGGTTAAAGATAGTTAGTTACCTGGAGAATTGTTAGAATGTGCCACATTGGAAAATCCCTTCAATAAGCTGCTTTATTTTCTAGAACAAGAGTCGTAAAATAAAGGTTGAGAGGGTATTACGAAATTTCCAGAAAAAAATTTAATACCCCAGAAATTAAAATTTTTGACTATATTTTAGTAAAAATTTTAATTATATGCATTATGTATGTCTTAAAACAATTAAATATGCACATATATGCAAAGATGCACTACATTCTTGAAATATGGAAATATATGCGAATTAAAACTTTCAAAAATGGATTTCCTAGGACCTAATTCGTATACATGTCGAAAATCATTGCCCTGCATGTAAGCTAAATTAAATGCAAATGCATATTTTTCCGCGCTCTGGTCATTAAGGCGTATAAGGAGTGACGAAAAATTTCTCAACCGGCCCTTGGATTTTTTTGAATATGCAACTAGCCATACATCATCCAGTATCTTCAAAAGTGTATGACGTTACAAAATTCAAATAGAAGGATTAGTAAAATCACCCAAAAGAACCGACCTTCCTTTTCTTTCCTTCTCGTTTTTAAAATAATTGGGTTTCCTGTTGTTTTAAAAATGGAATATTTGCGTACAGATTTGTATGCAATGCAGAAAATTATGTTTGATTTTTTAAACCTTTACAGGATATCTTAATAATGGTAAATAGGTTATTCAACGTTATATTGTAGATTTAATAAAATTTTCTTCCCCCGCAGTGCAATCCGATCTGAAAACAGTTTTAACAAATGTAATTGTCAGAATCACTAACTCCCTAATTATAATTATTAAACACCTAAATACGTATTAGCGTAGACTAATTTATTAGTCTACGGTATTAGTCAGTCTTTAAAACTGTATAACTAAAAAAATGCGGATAGAAGCTTTAGTAAAATCATAAAAAAAGGGCAGCAATTCTTTTCTGCACTTCTTGTTTTTAAAATAATTTTATTATTAGTCTATCACTTGTTTTTCCTATTATTTACAGATTTTATGTAATAACTAATAAGTAATGCAGAAAATCATATGTACTATCTTTGATGAGTTCACAATAACTGTTAATAATTACCTATTTCAAGTATTAATTAATCAGAATTTTCTTCTCCTGCAGAGTTGTTCAGTCTGAAAACAATTTTAGCATATGTAAACAATATTGTAGTTTTTATATTAAACACCGACATTCTTTTCTTTTTTCGTACATTAGAAGGACATCTAATTTGAATGTTATAGTACCAAGAATGATAAAAACAATCGCCCAAAGGTATACCCACTATATTGGTGCAGAATTATTTAACAAACTTCCTCGTATCTTAAAAACTAGATCCCTATTAGAAAATTTATTTCATAAGAAGAAAAAAAATTTGGATTTTTGATATGACATGGCAATTTGGTTTAAATGTGTTTTATAAATGTAAATACAAATATTATTACTTTATCAGGTATTGTCCTGTATGGTTGTACATCGTAAAATTAGTCCAATTAAAAGAATTTATTGACACGTAAATCACATGGTTATTATAAATACACACAAAAAGAAACTGTTATAAATAAAACAAAACTGTTTCAAATAAATTATTTGAGACTATGTACTTATATAATTATTACAAGAAATTAAAAAGTAAAATACATATGTATGTATAATCAAATATTCATCTACTTTAATCCTTCTTCCTAGAATTTCTACAGCCGATAAATTAATATTAAATATATAAATAATATAAATAAATTATTATTATTTAAAATTAAAATACAGATGAGTAACAAGTTATAACACCGAGTCTCGCGCCCTAGTGTCCGGCGCCCTAACGGTCAGCGCCCTAATGTCCACGCGCCCTAGTGTCTCGGCGCCCTAACGGCCCGCGCCCTAGTGTCTTCGCGCCCTTGTGGCTGGCGCCCTATCGGCGGCGCTCTAACGGCCGCGCCCTAGCGGCCGCGCCCAAATGTCCTAGACCGACTATGGTCTAGTCCTGTTAGTCTTTGCTTATTGTAAGATGTTCGACGATCTCCTCTAGAATGATTGTATTAGAACTCGAAAATAATGTATAAAATAATATCCCCAAAGTCACTAATTGTATCTATAATGTTTACAAATATAAATCAAAACAAATTATAAGTCCTTGGAGTTGAGACTTCAGAAAGTGGAAAGCGTAACTCCATAATGGAGTATTTTTTACTTTTAGAGTTATGTATGTTTCGCCCACGGAACCCATTTTATAAATATGTATTTCACTAGCGTCATTGTTTGGTGATTATAGTACAGTAAATACATAAATGAACACGTAAATAAAACTGTTTTTTATGGTAATTTGATTATTTATGAAATTCAAATTAATCCAAAAAGGAGCTGATTAAATAACTTCCTATAAAAACACAGTGCAATCAGAAATTTCTGGACACCGCGTCATCACTAAGTTTTCTGGAATTAGTGATTTTGTTTTGGCATATTAGCAGTACTAACATACTAAACGTGAAATGTCACATTATAATTTTGCTATTGCTGTACTAAAGTCGCGCGTATTAGTTTAGTTTCTTATTTATTATTATTTTCAATTAGATCATATTTATCTGAACCCTTATACAGGGTAAGTATTCTTCTTATAATAAGCAGTCCACGTTTCCATGAAACTAAGCTTTCCTTCTATAAAATTCTTAATATGTATGAACCGTTGTATACACTTGTAGTTTTACCATAAAGCACTATATTGGTACAATATCGTGCTCTTTGGTTTTACCAAATTAAGAAATTTTACTTCGTACTCTACCGTTTTTATGCGTACTTATATGCAAAATAAGACTTGTAAGGTACAAGCAATAACAACCTAACAATTAAGAAACGTTATTGGCATGAGTTTACCTTCTTATCCTAATTCTCAAATGACGGTATACAAGAACCAAATCAACTAAACTCTCTGAACTGTTCACCACCACATACCAGAAAATCTGTGAATCAAATATCATTCCTACATCTGATATTAATACACTACAAAAGTGCTGGCAAAATCTGAAAAGAACTTGGATGCATTTGCAGAAACCGTTATGTGACGGATTGACCATTAAGCTACATAATATAAATAGTCCGATGATGAACACAGTTGCTGATTTAAATTTAACCACACGGTTCATAACTCATAGCTGATAGCTAAGCTGCTAGAAATGAATAATGGCTTTTATAAAATGTGTGCTGAAAGCCCGAGGCCCAAAATTGTTCATCTGGAATCATTTCGATCGACTTCACACATAATACACAATATTTTCAGAACTTCCTGGTCAATCTTAAAATTACCTTGCACAAATCTTTTTTGTTTGGCAAAATAAATCCGAACTGACTTTAGTTTACGGAATGTATCTTGAAAAAGAAAAGGAAACAATTACATACTAATATAAAAAAGTAAAAACTACAATCAAATTACGGGTATGATGAGATCCCGGAACTAACGACCGTTTAAAAAGGTTTTGCTGTATTTTATTTTCCGCTAACAGCGATCGCTCACGGCGCAAACGAGAGCAAAAATTAAAATATTTGTATAATGTCTAGCTTAGTTGGCGTACCTTAAGGGGCTACCAAAGATCCTTAAAGTTAGCTAAAATAAGAGTTTCCTATTGCCATTGTAACTATGATAGTATGAGGCCTTTATATATACTGTTTTAAATGAGTAAGAAATAAAGTTAAAAGATTATCAAAAAATCTATAAGAACTTATAATAAGTATTGCTATATATTAAAAAATAAGCTAAAATAATCATTTTTGATATATTTAAGTTTTTTTACTTTACAGCAAACTACTATCCCTTAAGAACATGACGTACATAACTCCAATCTTAAGGCTTATCTAATCTTCTTATATCAGATCTATACCAAGAAACTGTAACCAATTTTAGATATTAAGCATAACGACCAGCGACAGATGTATCACAACTTGGATAATCTACTACTTCTCTGATAGAAAGATATGATCAACTATCTTCAATTAAGGCAAAATAAATAAACGAATACCATGGATTGCCTACGGAAAAGGCTACAGAAGGTTTTGAATTCTGAGGCCGGTTTAAGATTATAATTCAAATAAGGATCACACTTCTGGAAATTTTCTAGGTTTGGTTTCACAAGTTTCGCCGATATTTGCCTATTTTATACCCCACAGGCAATAGTTTTGTTTACGTACTTTAGATAATCCTTAAAGTTATGATATTTTCTCAGGAATTCGGACTATTGATTTTATTTTTGTAATCGAATTCTAATAGTTATAAGTTATTTAGTTCTGTAAATAGTTTAAATGCAATCTATAAAAGATGTAATAAGATTTAAAAAACAAAACTAACCCACCATTGACTACAGACAGGTAAAATTCTATAATTAACACGCATGTATACTGTGCAAAAGAATTAGCGGGCCACTTGTATTAGTCAACGAAATGATTGATAGATTTGGGATTTGTATTGAATATATCTATCACCTTAGAGATCTCTTACTCAAAGCCACCGCTTATGACGCAAATCTGTTCTAATTTTGTCCTTACAATTTTTGATCTAAATAACATCGGCTTAGAAAGCCAGTAAAAATTGTGACGATTAAATGTAGACGCATACTAAGTTTATTAAAAACTTATAAAATGGGACATTTTGAAGAACCTGATGTTGCAAGAGGGGTTTCTTTGATAGAAGATGGTAGAAATGATGTTATGCTGCAAGGGTTGTCGGCGTAAGCCATTTAGTAATTTTAAGACCGTTAAATCGCTACCAGGAGGCTGGAGATCTCTATAGATACCTGGACAAGGCGAAAGGCGCAAAATAACTCTTCGCCAAGATCGTTTCATAGTTAATTGTGCTCTACAGACACATCCAGATTGACCTCCATATTAAACCATAAGGAATAGAATAGAAGAGATGTCTATGTCGGAGGCCACCCAATTAACCGCTTTTAACTGAGGAGCATAGAAGAGCAAGATTAACTTTCAATTTATAGCAAATGAACCAGTGATTGTTTGTCCTGTTGTCGGATGAGTCCAGGTTTCGCCTTACTCGCTGTGATGATTAAATTAAAGTGTGTCCTCGTCTTGGAAAGCGTTATGGCAAAGAGTATGTCTGGAGAACAACACCTATGGATATGTAACCAATATGGTTTGGGCAAGCATAAGCCTACACAACAGAACTGCTCCCGTAGCAGTCTCAGGAAGGCTAAATATTGCAAGGTATGTAGAATAGGTTCTTATAGACCATGTGGTATCTGCAACAATAAGTATGCTACCTGAATTCCTAATCAAACAGAATAATACAAACACACAACCGACCTAACTAGAAACTCTGATCTGAGCGTCTACTTGAAGCGCTTGAATACCTTTGGTATGAAGTTCATCAAAGGCTCAGGATGTGTTCTGCGGCCCCAGAAACTGAAAGATTGGAAGAATGGGAGGATATTCCGCAAGACAGTATCCGGCGGCTTATTCTGAGTACGGCAGGAGACCTCAGACAAATATGTTATCTCGGGGAAGCCACCGACGTTATTAGACCGTATAGTAACAATATCAGGTTTATATTTGTAGCAACAAGTTCTCGTACAATTAACCGCATGTTGACTTGTATGTATGTAATTGTGAATATGTTTATTGTATATAATTTGGTTGTGCTGTATTGTAAAAGACCACAGATTCCAAATGACCTTAAGGTCCGTATCCACTAAAGAAACGTACACCAACATACAATAGCAGCATATTTTAAATCTAAAAGTTGCTCTGAATTGCTTTGTGTTGCATTATGTTGATGTAGCATTAATCAAAAGTTGCTGTTTGTTGGATGTTTTGCTTAAGAGTGGTAAAGATCAAAAAGAAATACGCAACACAGATACAGATTCTACCACATAAGCAAACGGTTGTGTTAGTATGGACGGTTATACAACTTGAGTCTTGTTTCTGCTGCTTTCTACACACTGGCATGGAATAACAGTTACATATCACACCTAGACATACGGAGTAACTTTGTGAAGCTCCCGTCCATTTAAGTTCTCCTGAAAGGAAGTCGTCATTTCTCAAATCCTCTAACATTTCATTTCCACTATGAGCTTTTCGCGTTGGACGAGCCCAGTACCTGTGCTTTCGCTTTCGCGATGTACTTGCACCAATCGCTACACAAACAGCGACTGCCATTATTATATCTTCTTGGTCCTACATGTTGTATGTCACACCAGTGGAGACAATGCTGCATTTGGTTTTACAAACACTGAACAAGCAGCAACATAAATGCAACAATGTTGCTCCGATGTAGACAGTTAGGGCGCGTATCCATCAAAGAAACATGACCACCATACAACAGCGAGATGTTTCAAAACTAAAAGTTGCCCTGAGATCCTTATGTTGCATTATGGTGATGTCGCATTAAGCAGAGGCTGCTGTTTGTTGGATGTCTCGATTAAGAGCGGTAAAGGTCAGAAGAAAATATGCAACACAGATAAAGCATCTTTCACATAAAAATTTTCATCAGTGTAGATAGTTGCATCTTTAAAGACACTAAAAGAGTAGCAACATAATGCAACAAAGTTGTTCCGGTATGGACAGTTAGTTTACCGAAGTTGAGGAATTTATTTTCCATTGTGAAACATTGTGGAACACAGAAGTTAATGTATGTTAATATATGTTTCTGTGATGGATAGGCACCTTTACTTTGTGGCCATGTGTTAATAAAGTTTAAAAGTACTATGAGTTTTAATAGCGCACAGTTTATGTTTTTGCTCTTTAAACAGATAGTAATCGCGAAAATGCATTTGCTCTGGCATATGTAAGGTCTTGCTATAACCGAATATACACTGCTCAACAAAATTAGAGGAACACCTCTTTAGCCGTGCATAATTTTTCAAATTAAAGACAGACGCAAGTATCAACTTTAGTATATTGTTCTTTCAACATTACTTAACAAGATACAACCAAGAAGTATGGTCTAATTAAACGGTGTTCTCGAGTAACACCAAACTATTGAGAAGACTACCAAACTCAAAATGTGTTTTATCACATTTAATGGAAATTCTGTTAACACCCGAATACCAAGCTTTAGTCGCGCGTGTGCCCTCCATTAACTTCAATAACAGCCTGGCAACGTCGAGGCATGCTGCGAATAAGACGTCTTAATATTTCTTGTGGTAGATTTCGCCATTCTTCCACAAGGGCCTCAGCCAACCCCTGAAGAGTATGAGGTGCAGCAGGACGCTTCCTAATGCGCCTGTTGAGTAAATCCCAAACGTTTTCGACGGCACTTAAGTCTGGACTCATAGCTGGCCACCTCATCACTTGCATTTCTTGCCCCTGGAGGAAGTTTGTTATTAAATTAGCGGTATGAACTCTACAATTATCCTGTTGTAGGCTGAAACCATCGCCGAAATTGTTCGCAAATGGAACAACATACTCTTGAGCAATAGTCTCAACATAAATTTGTTCGTTGAGACGTTTGGGAACTACAACCACGTCTGTGCCACCGTTTATGCTAATGCCACCACACATCATGACCGATCCAGCTCCGAATCGGTCCACTTCCTATATACAGGCGGCAGTGTATCGCTCCCCAGGACGTCTGTACACTCGTATAGGACCATCGAACAACGAATTAGAAAAAACCGCGACTCGTCTGACCTCCAGTGTCGAAGTTGCCATTGCACATGGCAAAATTTAGATGGCTAACTTTGTGATTCCTGCTCAAGCTCAAGCGAAGAGCTCGCACAGGTCTGCGAGAAGTCATATTGACTTGTCGTCTTCTAACCGTCTGATCGGAAATTGTCACACCGTTGGCATTTCTGAGTAGATTTTGTAGCTCACAAGCAGTAGCAGTTCGTCGACGAAGACAAGAATTAACAATATACCCGTCGTCCCGTGGGGTAGTTTTTCTTTCACGGCCTTGTCCAATTATCCTGGAATATCTACCCGTTTCTTGGTACCTATGCCAAGCTCTGCAGATAACAGATGGAGTCGATTGGAGCTGGTTTGCTACATATGGCATAGATCGACCATCTTCAAGCGAAGCAACATTTCTCGCGACTTCAATTTGACTTATATAACGCATTTTGGACTCAGAAGCATTGAAAAAGTTAAAACTGACGGTTTTACTGTGTCCAATGACTAATTTGATTAGTTTCAGATGTTTGCTTTGTGGTCAAAAACCCCTTTGTTTTGAGACTTTCTTTACATTTTGGCGTCTACGATGAAAACGAGCAAACGAATTACCGTAATTCTTTTTGCACTTTATCAATAAAGGTCTAGAGAATAATATAACAAGAAAAAATCCTGCTTCCATCATTTGCTGGAAAACTTATAGGCGCTCAAAAAAGTGTTGAGCAGTGTATATTTCGTTAATTGTTTAATGATGGTCATCGAGTGTGATTGAAATAACTGAAGTGTAAATATTTAGCAATGTTTATAAACATGAGATCATTTTAAGCTCAACTATTCTTGGGGCGTGCTTTCCTGAGCAGGTTACGTGATTACTGACGTAGGAAATTGTGTAAACTTAAATAATAAGTATAAACAAAAACTCACTTTTATTGATTTCTGATAATGCAGCTATCCTGATAACCTTTGTATTTTTAAATTAATTCAAATCCTTATCATATTTAGACTTAAAAGTGTAAAATAAAGTGTACACCTGTTGAGATAGCATGAAACAGATAATATCGCACACCACAAAAACAACAATATTAATTAATTTTCCATGAATTGATAGAAATTTATGATTACTTTAGAACAATTACACAATCGCCGTCAGTTACCAAAAAAACACAATCTAACCCTTCGATATTTATTTTCGAGGGGAACTGAGCCTGATTGATCCGCTGGAAGTGTAAAGGTTTGTTTGTCATATGTGACTGAAATTATTAATTTTTTATCAAATATCAATTATCAAATATCTGATTATGTCGTCGTATTTCTGATTATGTAACGTAAGAAAAATCATTCAACTTCCTTGGAATTAAGGATACCCGATCCTTAAATTTAAGTATTTCGATATGTTCGCTGACACAACTTATTTATATTTGTAACACGATCGTTTTAAACCGCGAAGGTAAAAATAAAAGAAGCAAAGATGTCCATCCGAGACGTGCCGAGCATAATCATTTCGTAGCGGTAAGAAAAAGTAAATTATATACTGCTCTAAGGTCTGAGTCATCGTAGACGTAATGAGAAGTGCGGCTTGGTCCTAAAAGTACAGCAAAATTACTTAAGTTTTATAAGATAGAGACACTCTCATGTTTCTTTCATGAGTACAGCGTCCTAGAAGACGCTTAACAGCCTCGTAAAAAATAGAGGTGAAATAAATTTGGGAATATCATTGAACTAACGGTGTTCCCCCCACGGCAAGTATATTCGCTTACATGAACCATTCGTATTCATTTATTTCTGAGGTCGGGTATCAAATTCAGTTTATTTGTTGACGGATATTTTATCCTCTTCTCTTGACGTTTTCCTCGGATATATGCCGTTATTTTAGTGGAGTGCAGATATACGATTTTCATTTGTGCACAGTCACTGGTTTTATTTGATACTAAAATATGACGCAAATGTAATATTGTAACCTTAGTAGACTGTCTCAGTGATGCTATTATCTTCTCATTCAAATTTTTACGTGTCTTCATTTACTTTGTCGTTTATATTTCATTTTAACGTCTAGTGATTTAAAGTTGTTCAATTTATCAGGTAACAACAAAAAACATTCCAACATTTAATATATTGTGCATTCGCGCTGATAATAACGTATTTTTGAATTGATTTCAAATGGCACTTTATGTTTCACGTGAATGTGCACGTACAGATAATATATGCATAAGTGTAGTTACAAAATAATACTTAATAACAAATGATGTATATAGTTTAACTAACATTCGGCAATACATAAACTTCATATTTATACGTTTAATCCATTATGTATGACATTTTACTACCGCTGATTTTTTCGTATAAATGCAATAAACAAATAATGATAGGGTAAAAGTGTCTTTAGAACACTGTTACTATACTAAACTGCTTCAAGTTTCTTTTTAATTTCAATTTAATAAGCAGTTCCTTACATGTAATTCCCTAAACCATAGGTTCCCAACCATTTATGGCATACCGCGCCCTATTCGAAAAAAAGTTACACGCCGCCCCCTTTTCAGAAAAAATAAATACACCGACACCCTTTCTTAAAATCAATAATGTAACCCATAGTTTTCCAACTTTTTTGGATCATAGCCCGCTTTTTCATACAGTGATTCGATGGCGTCCCTGTTAGGTGAAGTATACTATATCAAATATTTAAAAACCAAGACAGATTTTTAAAATTACTTTATTAAAAGATATTAACAATATTGCTCAAAGTTTGATTAAGAAATATATATTGTTAAAATAATTAATATAATATTATTAGTGAGAGGGCTGAGCTTGAAATTTTTTCCTTGCCCCATTTGTCATTAACCATCTTAAACCGCCGCGTTCCACTATTGACAATCTGTTTCTTTTCTTTGTTAGTAAATTGCTTACTACGCTAAATCCTCTTTCGGCTAAATATGATGATGGAAATTCAATGAATAACTTCTTTGGTGCAGCCGATAAGGCCGGATATAATACTAGAATTTGCCTCTGAAGCCAAAATTCTTGATATCCATTTTTTCAATTTTAAGTCTTCATTTGTTGACAATTCTATCAACTCCTCCTGCAGTGTAATGTTTAATGAACTTGTCAAAACATGCATAGATTCGATATTCTGAACGCGTGTTAATCTTGTAAACTTGTAAATATAAACTTCGTTGATCGAGCCGGAACATACACACACACACACACTGTGGTGCTCCATATGGTGCACTGCGCATGCTGCGACTCGTTCATGTACTAGTCAGAATGGTATTACGAACATTGCTATAATGTACCAATACCTACTTTTAATACGTACCGATCTTGCTTAAAAGACATTGTTGCGTATTATCTCGTAGTTAAAAAAAGAATGAAACGACTATTGAAGTATCTTTATTATTCACCCTCATGGCATCGGCGTCTGCCAGAACCTTCCTGAATTGCCTACTCACGCTCTGTCTAGCTGTCTAGCTAAAAGTTACAAACATTTTACCAACTTAACATAAAAATTCCTAGCATTAACCCGCCGGCCTTGAAGGCATCGGCTTCAGTAAACGCGAGTAGTCTATTCACATGGTAATAAGCATAGTTTTATGGCCGCACGTTTCACTGTGCCTGCACTTGTTTTTACACTCGCTACCCGCACTAGTTGAAGTGAAAGTGAAGTTCCACAATTCTTCCAAGTGGCCACTTCATATAGAATATATACAGAACAAGTGCTATGGTATGGAGGCAGAAATGAGTAACATCAATTTATGAACATTACAGTTTGCCGACAACCAGGTGGTAACTGCATACAATAAAGAAGATATAGAATATACTACACAAACATTAAGAATTAATACAGAGATAGAGGGCCTAACATTAATATTGACAAAACTAAATATTTCTGTATGGGAGGACCATCACAAAATTTACCATTGGAAGACTACGGGATATTACTACTATGCGAAGTATTCTAATACTTGAGAATACAAATACACAAAGATAGGAAGGACATCCAGGAAATAAAACAACGAATAGTCCAAGGAAGAAACGCAGCCAGAAGATTAATAAACTTTTTCGGGAAAGGAAAATACAAAAAATAGGAAAGTGAACATTTACAATCCATTGGTGCAAAGTCTAGTGCCTTATGAAGCAGAATTAATATAGCAGCAAAAAGAAAAATACAAGCAGTTAAAATAGATCTACTAAGAAAATTAGCAAGAATATCTGGAACAGAAGCAATTGATTTAGGATGACCACATAAGACAAAAGGACCAAGAAAGGCAGTGAGGGCAGTTTTGGAATGGTTATCTGCAGAAAGAACAAATCACCACATAAAATAGAAAGCGAGAAAGCATTAGAAAAAATATAAGTGAAAGAGACTTTAGAGGTGAAAAAACGAACAAAAGAGAAATTTGGGGATCAATTTTTTCTTCGATTGCCTTGTTCCATAAGACGATCTTGTCGTCTATACACGTCTTGTCTCTTGTCCATTTCTCTAAATATCGTGAAAATTTATATCAAAATAAGTTTTTGCAATCTGTTTGGAAAACTTATCTAAAAATCAACCTTATGAACAGATAGTCCCTTAAAATGCACTTTCCACTCGGCATACATGTTGATTATCCTAATGTTGAAAACATATAACTGCAAATATTACTATTTAATATATATTATCTAAATATTTATACATTCATATACAAGTTATTTTGCGCACTCTGTCCAAGAAAATTATTTTAAAATGTTATGTATGTTTCATTTGTTAAAATGCACTTTTTACCAATTAATAAATCAATTTTGGTATTTAAGTAATACAATAATTAAATGAACACAAAACGTATCAATATAGCAAACCCGTATGCTCACACACACACACACACACACACACATAGCACTACGGCCCATGTAGAGCCTTGGCTTCTTCGACAACCGCCTTCCATCTGTCTCCGTTTCTAGCTATTATAGTCCAGTTCTGTACTCTCAGCTCTTTCAGGTCCTCTAGCACATTATCTTTCCATCTTGAACGAGGCCATTCATCTAATACGTTGTCTTCTAAACCAACCAACAATGTCTTTTTCTTGTAATAATTCTTTTAATTCGAAGTTCATCCGCATTCTCCATTCGTTTTCGGCTTCGTCGTACACAGGTCCATAGATTTTCCTTAAAACCCTTCTTTCGAATCGATTTAGTAACTCCTCATATCTTTATGTGAGAGTCCACGACTCGCTTCCATAGCAAACAACAGGTTTTATTACCGTTTTGTACAGGCGGAGCTTGCAGGATCTCGATAATGCTCTCGACTTCAGTATGCTGTCAAGAGCGAACATGCACCTATTACCAGCTATTATTCGCTGCTTTATTTCGCTAGACAAATCATTATTGTGGTTAATTGTAGTGCCTAAATATCTGAAAGTGTTCGTTTTACGTAGTTGACGATTCTGTATCTCCAAGGTTTCGTTCTCTCTCTGGGGGCCACCATGCCAGGTCGTTAGTACTTTTGTTTTCTCGTCATTCACTCTAAGTCCAGTTGGTTTTCCTGCCTGTTCCATCTGATTCAGTATTTCTACTATATCCCTTTCTCTCCTTCCCAGTATCACCACGTCCTCTGCATATGCTAGCAGTTGGGAGCTTCTGTTAAACAGAGTACCACCGGGATTGATGCTAATTTTCCTAATGATGCCTTCTAATACTAGGTTAAAAAGTATGGGCGATATTATGACTCCTTGTCTCACGCCTCTGGGTATATTGAAATCTTTCGAGACGTCTTGCCCGATCCTGCACCTGCATTTAGTTCCTATGAGTGTCGTTTTAACTAGCCTGATTAACTTTCTTGGGATCTTAAATTCTCTCAGTGTGCTCCAAATGGTGTTACGTTTAATGCTGTCATAGGCCGATTTATAATCAACGTATAGTTGGAAGACGTTAATATTATACTCCCACCATTTTTCTAGGATTTGTCGGAGAGAAGAAATTTGATCTGTGGTTGATCCTCCGCTTCGAAAGCCCGCTTGGTAGTCTCCTAGGAGTTCCTCTGCCAGGGGGGCTTCGTTGGTTGAGGATGTAAGCGAAAATTTTGTATGCAATGTTCAGGAGGCATATGCCTCTATAGTTGCTGCATTCTAGTTTGTCTCCTTTCTTGTACACTGGGCATGTGATTTAGATTTTCCACTCATTAGGTAGTACTTCTTTCCGCCATATATCTACAATAAGTTTGTGCAGGGCTTTGATTAACTCGTCGCCCCCTTTAAATAGCTCTGCCGGTATATCGTCGATCCCGGGGGCCTTGTTACTTTTCGTGTGTCGTATAGCGGTCTCTACTTCAGTTCTGGTTGGTTCTTCGATCTCTTCTTCTTCCTGTAAGTGTTCTTCATTGTCGCTGTCCTAGTTTTCATCTATTTCTCCGTTTAAAAGTTGGAGAAGTATTCCGCCCATCTTTCTATTATTTTTTGTTTATCACTTATCAATTCTCCCTCTTTACTTCTACATAGATTGTTCCGGGGTTGAAAGCCTTCCTTCATTTCATGGACTGTCTTCGTACTTGGTGCCCGGTATGATATTCTTCTATTTCTTCATTGATTTGTTGTCTTTTCGTTGTTCTACACACTTTGTTAGCTTTCCTTCGCTTCTCTGTGTATTTTTCTGTTTTACTTCTAGTTCTAGCTTTCAGCATATCTGATTTTGCCTGTCGTCTCTCTTCTATCGCTTCCTTACATTCATTATCGAACCATTGGTTATTGTTCCTTGCTGATCTTTGATTTCCTATCGTTGTTTCTACTGCATCTATTATGATTCTCTGTATAGTTCTCCATTGTTCTTCTATGTCATCATTGTTCTGCAGTGTTTCATCCTGATCCTGTATTTTGGTGTTGATTTGTTCCTGGAATTCGGTTCGATGTTGCTCTATAGATAATTTGTAAATATTCCATTTCTCCTTCTTTTCTCCTCTTTTCATGTACGTTCTGGATATTCTTTGTCGTATTTTGGCGTGCAATAGAAAGTGGTCTGAGGCACAATCAGCCCCTCTTTTGCATCTCACATCCAGCAAACTTGTGGCGTGTCGACTGTCGATTAGCAGGTGATCGATTTGATTGGTCACAGTTCCTTCTGGTGAGCTCCATGTCCCTTTATGGATGGGTTTATGTGGGAATAAGGTTCCTCCAACTCGTAGTCCACTGGCAGCAGCAAATTCCACTAGTCTCAATCCGTTATCATTGCACTCCTCATGTAGGCTGTGTGTACCAATTGTTGGCATGAATATAACCTCTTTCCCTACCTTGGCATTGAGGTCTCCCAAGACGATCTTCTTATCACTGGGATTACCATTATAGATTGCCTCATCGAGCTTGCTATAAAAGTGGTCTTTATCGTTATCTTGTGCGTCTTCTATTGGGGCGTACACACATATAAGGAAGACACTGTAAAAGTTAAATCTTATTCGCATTTTGCACATTCTGCTGTTCATTGCATTGAAGTTGATAACTTTGTCTAATATTCTGTTGTGGACTAGGAAGCCTGTAACCTGTTCATGTCGTCCCCCATCATCTCCACTGTACATTAGAGTGTGTATCTTCATTTTTAATATGTCCTTACCAGGCCACCTTACTTCTTGCAGAGCTAATATGTCTATTGAATATCTTGCCATTTGGTCTAGTACCTCAAATAATGCGCCAGGTAGATAAAGGCTTAATATGTTCCATGATCCGAGATTCCAGTCCGTTTTTCGTTGCTTAGGTCGTTTTCGTAAAGTCCGTCCATCGTTCCAAGGCTGTTGTCTAGTTTTCGTAACAGTGGTTTTTCTTACGGCATGTGATTGTTAGCCAACATGCCAGCCCTCCTCCTTTACTTGGACTTGGGACCAGCAGGACGCCGTAATACAACCGTCACCCGTATGCTCAAGTACTCAAAATACATGGGGTTCCGTAGCACAACGAGAGAAATACCTTAGGAATCTAAAATTAGAAAATATACAGCGTGTATTTTGCGAAGTACATTCTTACACCCCCACACAGCTAAACGTTTCTTAACTAGATTACTCAAGAATCCTTGCAACAACATACTAAAATTACAGAAATTTACAACCATTACAAATTTCGCTTGTAACTAGACAGAACAAAGAATTTAAATATTATTAGATGTTAAAGATTAGCATAAACCTGACCTACAAATGACATCCTAGAATTGTTTTGAATTCTCTCAATCATGAGTAGCGTTATCTCCGATAAAAGCACTTCTGACCTTATAAAGTTTTTGACGGTATTCATGGCATCCAACTATCTCGTCGGATTTATTTTTATAGATCTTCTCCCTCAAAGGTATCAGGGGCAACCCAAAAATATCAAATGTCACAGACAGTGTGTGAACCCCCATTTTAAAGGTCCCTTTAAAGAAACCGCGACAAAAAATGTTGGTTACAACTATCCAAGATGACAGTTGATGAAAGTTTAACTGAGCCTGTGGTCCCTGATTTATTAAAAGATTTCTAGAATAAATGTAAAGAAACGTACCATGAGAGCAATAAAATGCCATATCAAAGACACCCTTGAAATCGTAAAGTCTTGTCTTAGATTAATCTGTTATTATAAAGATGTAAACATTATAAATATTCTTAACTGTCATACATTAATAATAATTGACAACCTACATTTCAAATTTTATTAGGTTATTTATTTAATTAATTGATTACAGCAAATTACAAGTACATATTGCAATACCCTGTTTCTATCTAACTGCCAAGATTATTCTGAATAATTTTAGAGTTATGTTACGGGTCGAAATCTCGCTACGGGAATTGTGGAACCGAAAGATCGCGCGTTGGCGCGCGAAGAATTTATCGGTACGGCAATATGCGCTTTTCTCGGACCCGCAAACAAAAAAAGATGGTAAAGGCCAGCGGCTTGCTCAGAGGAGTAGGGGGGGTTCGCTGAAATCGCTTATAGGGAAAAATGCTTAGAGTTGTGTACAGGATGCGTCGAAATAAGTGGGCGCCACCTTTCAAATCCAGCTGGAAATAAGGTTCTTGTGAAAGGCCAAGAACCAACAGCATACGGGAAGGAACTTACCTTTAATCGTGCCTTT